>JAESVK010027640.1:0-10076 GCA_017140935.1 Hamamelis virginiana | reverse complement strand
AGAACATCGAAATACCATAGTGGAATGGTATGATTGGGGTACAATCACACTCCCCAACTTAGGTTTTGCTAGTCTCTTAGCAAAAAGCTAAATCTATAAATTGAAAAGCCACTTTCGCAGGGAAACGCGATTGCATTTAGCGTATGCAATAAGCCTTTTAAACCACTAAGTTACCTTTCGTGGACGAGTGAAGTCTCGTGAGAGTTTGCAGAAATGATACTCACAAACATGAATAAATAAAAGAATTGGTTAGAAAGAATTTTAACAATATACTATGTACACAGTAGGAGTTTTATCCACTGATATATCATCATTCATAATTGAACATTTATAATACAAGAAATGCTATCTTTAACAGGAAATTAGCAAGTGTTCAATGTGTAGTGAGGTTGAACTTGATAAAAATCAAAGTACTGTAAATAAGAGTATGAGAGTTAACCCATAGTTAGTTTCAACTTCAAAATTCTCACTGATGGTCACTCGCAATGATGTTCACTCTGAAAAGGTTAGTAACCCAGAGTTCCCATATGGAAATATACAAGTATAAAACTTATATATTAAGCTCTAATTTAACGACCAAAGAGAGATGAAATAACAGAGTTATATATGCAGAGATACAATTCATACATAAATAAAACTTAAATAAACAAGTAATCATAAGAGAATAATGCACAATATTTTAAAATCAAAAAGGTCTTTATAGGCTTGTAAGATTTTTGGTTGTAACAAAAAGAGTTTGGGGACTACAAAATTAGGATGGTTTGTAATTTGTTCAGGTTACTACCCTAACCATCCTAAATACCTAACCTAACCCTGACTGTAACTTAAAAAGTTTAACTAACAGAAACAAAGAAGTTTTCAAAAAGAAACTGTCCATGCTCAACACTGAGCATCATCTCATATCACTGATCATCCCCAGGTGGGATGTCGAATCTCTGATCAGGCTGTGGCTCATCAAAAAGCGCGCGGTCGGCCTGAGAAATAGGCTCGCCGTCCATACGACGCCACATAACCCGGAGCTGGGCGGCCTGCCTCTCCATCATATCTGTCTGCCTGGCAAGCTGGGCGGACTGCCTATCGAGCTGGGCGGACTGCCTCTGCTGAATGTGTAGCAATGCCCTCAGTCTCTCTAGGATCTGAGTGAAACATCCCTGAGAACTGGCATCTGACGGAGCAGCTGGAGTCGGAGTCGGAGCTGGAGCAGGAGCAGGCTCTGATGGACCAGCGGTCTCAGCACGTGGCCTCTTCGGCCTAGCAGCCATACTCCTCGCAAGTGTAGTCGGGGTGATAGGCCCCTCGCCCCATCGCAGTGGCTCATCGGAGACAACACCCGCACCCAATGCAAATGCAGTAATCATCTGGGGGTACGGCATGTTGCTCCGTGGCTGAGTGGCAATGAAGGTGCGTATCTCGCTGAAGATCAATGCCGCGATATCCATGGGGTGGTCGCTCAGAAACTCCAGCAATAGCCTCACCGACTCCACTGGTATCTGTGAATCTGTGCCTCTGGCCCTCAGATTGCAGTAGAGCAGCTTGTTCATAGCTGCGTACGATGGATGCATGTTCCCGGTCGTAAAGTACATCCCATCAAATAAACTCCGGTCCACACACACCGCATCGGCACACTGACTCTCTGTCAGCTGCAAGTAGGTGCTCTCTGCCGCTGTCTCAAGTGGACGCTCGCACCCCAGATAGGTAGCGATGTCGTCTATGGTGAATCTGACAGTGCGGCCCCCAACCTCTGCCTGGAGCGTCTCGGGCTGGTCCTCGGCTGTGTGTGCTGTGGCGTAGAACTGGCGCACCACACTAGCCATATACCCGGCTCCCTTCCTCAGCCAGGTGCTGAGGTGTCTATCCTGCAGGATCTCCACCAGTAGGCCCTCATATCGGAAGGCCTTCGGATCCACGTACCTCTCGACATTGAAGTTCCGCGACGAGAGGATCACTGGCCAGGGTCTAGCAGCTCGCCGGGTCGGTACTCTCCTCGACCCGGTCTCGGTCTCGGCATAACTCTCGAAGTCGCGAGACATGCGCGGCTCGCCTGTATCGCCAATATCTGGCTGCTCATAAATGTACTCCTCTCGTGGCGGCTGGGCTGAAGACTGACCCCTATCAGATGGTCTCTGCACTGGCACAGGCTGCCACTCAGAATCTGAACTGTCGGGAGAGTCTGGCTGTGCTGGCTCCTGGAATGCCACGCCCTTCCGGCCGGTGGTCTTTTGGCGAACCATAGCTCTGTATATTTTTTTAGAATCACACGGCAGTAGATAGGAACATAGTTAGCAGTAGAATTTTTTCAGAGGTACTCAAATATATATTTTTTTCAATAATAATAAGCAACACACAGCACAGCCAACTCATTTAACCCACATGACAATTCTTTTTTAAATCCTATCAGGACTTGCCTAACATCCAGGCTATGTTCAATAACTCTTTTAATCACGTGCACCAATGCATGCATGCCCATGCATGCCATGCATTCCCATGCATAGCCTAACATCCAGGCTTATTTTCACAGCTCCACAGATTAACAACTCCACAGATTCAGAACTCCACAAATTCAGTGTAACAAACGCAAGGACAAGTTTCATTATTATTTTTAAACTCCAAAAACCTAATACTCTATTCTAACTTTTTACATGCAATAACCACGTAAACTAAGTCATACAATGATAATTTACACAAAATTAAGCCAATTTAAGAAAAATTCAAATTTTTAGAATGTGAACAGATACTTACGAAGGATAGAAGGTGAAAAGGTCTCTGAAAAAGCAACTGCCCTCGCCGGAATGCGAAGCTCGTGCAAAAATGCGTCAAAAATGGAACGCAGCAAATGTGAAAACTGATCGGGCAGAAATGTGGTATACTGCGCGAGGATCGCTATGGAATCGACCCTGCGCGAAATGGAGGCCTGGGGTGGTCGGAAAGTGAGCTTGAAGGTGAAGGGACACGGCGGCAATGGAGTTTTCAGGCGGAATAACGGTGGAAATGGACGGTTTTTCACGCGGGAAACACTTAAAAAGCATATCTTCGCGATCTCTATCGATAGCGAACAGCCGCTATCGATAGCCAGTAGGTTCTGTCCCGCAGTGTATTTTTTTTGAAATTTCAAACTTGTCTATCGATAGCGCTTGTTTGGCTATCGATAGAGAAGTCAAAATTTTGACTTTTTCCCATTTTGGCTTATTTTGACTAAATTATCATATTAACTACTCTAAATACTATTTAAATGCATAAAAGACATCTCGTCACCCATGGCTTGCTAAGTTATTGAAGAAATTGGCAACTTGTCGGTTCAAAATTGGGTACTACGGGGGTCCTAAACTCTAACAATAATTAACACGGCTCAAAAACTCGAAAGAAATGGCCTTAAATCATTTTTCAAAAATGTGCACAATCTTCTCAATTGATTAACAAGTTATTCGCATTCTAACATACGCATGAATTGAACATTTATGCATAATATAACAGGAAAGCAATAACCAAGGATTTGATAGGATGAATATTTAAGTCCCAAGAAATAATCGAATGGTTCAAAATTTGCTTTAAATGTCATAAGTCTCCACTTTATAACAGGTTTTATCAAATACTCAAATTGCCAAGTATAAAGATTTAAACCAAGTTCGTGCATGTGCGAGATTGAATACAGGCTAATCACAGTAAAGTTATCAATTAATGTATAGAAAATAGACAACTAGAATTGATATAAATGAAAGAATAAACTCACATTGTAATACATGTTTATTTATCAAATTCTATACTAATAATCTATATATCATACTGGGTTAACATGTACACAAGAATGATAAACAATAAATAGTGAATTATTATGTATATACAAATTAAATGAACCAATAAATAAATCAATTATATTTAAATGCATAACATATTAACAGAAATATACAAACCCTCCCCAACTAAAAGTAAACATTGTCCTCAATGTGTGACCAAATGGTACGACTAGATGAATGTATGAACAAGGGATGGGTGGGTGGGACTAAGTTTAACGTCTTCAGCTAGCGTGAACTTCCTCATTTAATCAACTGGTAGGTTGGGTCTTCCAAACTGACAGACTCAATTACCAAACCATCCTGAATGCCCTCACTATCGGTAATACCCTCGATAAAAGGCTTAAGCCTTTGTCCATTCACAAAGAAGGACACACCAGTACGAGGGTTTTGAATTTCTACAGCACCGTGAGGAGTAACCCTAGTTACTACAAAAGGTCCATCCCAACGAGATCGAAGCTTACCAGGAAATAGCCTTAATTTAGAGTTAAACAGCCACACCTTCTGATTAGGTTCAAAAGATTTTCTGTTGATGTGTCTGTCATGAAACTCTTTCATTTTGGCTTTTGCAATTTTAGAATTCTCGTAAGCCTCACGCCTAATCTCTTCGAGCTCATTTAACTGAAGCTTGCGGTGAGAACCCGCTTCCTTCATTTCAAAGTTAAACTTCCTAATGGCCCAAAGTGCTTTATGCTCTAACTCGACCGGGAGATGACACGGTTTGCCATAGACTAGACGGTACGGAGACATACCAATAGGGGTTTTATAAGCAGTCCTATAGGCCCACAATGCGTCAGTTAAACGCAAGGACCAATCCTTTCGATCAGGCCTGACAGTTTTCTCTAAGATATGCTTAATTTCCCTATTTGAAACCTCCACTTGTCCGCTAGTCTGAGGATGGTAAGGGGTTGCAACCTTGTGAGTAATAGAATATTTAGCTACGAGATTTGCAAAGGGTCGGTTATTAAAATGTGACCCTCCATCACTGATGATGGCCCTTGGAAACCCAAACCTAGAGAAAATGTTCTCTTGGAGGAAATTCAGTACCACCTTGTGGTCATTGGTCTTAGTGGCTATGGCTTCTACCCATTTGGACACATAATCTACAGCCACTAAGATGTATTCAAAGCCATGCGAAATCGGAAAAGGTCCCATGAAGTCGATGCCCCAAACATCGAAAATTTCGATGATCAAAATAGGGTTAAGAGGCATCATATCCCTTCTAGACATAGAACCCATTCTTTGGCAGTTTTGGCAGGACTTACAGAAGTCCAATGCATCTTTGAATAATGTGGGCCAAAAGAACCCACACTGCAAGACTTTAGCGGCAGTCTTTTTCCCGCTAAAGTGTCCTCCACATGCTAGAGTGTGGCAGAACTTCAAAACGTTTTGCATTTCACCCTCAGGAATACACCTGCGTATGACCTGGTCAGCACAGTACTTAAACAAGAGAGGATCTTCCCAATAATAATATTTTATTTGCGAAAAGAACCGATCCTTCTCTTGTTTCGACCAAAGAGATGGCATAAGGCCTGTGGCATGATAGTTCACTATATGAACATACCAGGGTAAGGTGGAATGAGTGACAGCAAAAAGCTGCTCATCAGGGAAAGAATCCCTAATAGGCGTAGGGTCACTCTCTTCTTCAACTACAATCCTAGAGAGGTGGTCAGCAACGACATTCTCAGACCCTTTCTTATCCCTAATCTCAAAATCGAATTCTTGCAATAAGAGGATCCACCTAATCAGCTTAGGCTTAGTCTCTTTTTTAGAGAGTAGGTACCGCAAGGCGGCATGGTCTGAGTACACAATAGTCTTCGATCCCCACAGATAGGATCGGAATTTATCTAGAGCAAAAACTACAGCAAGCATCTCTTTCTCAGTCGTAGTGTAATTTAACTGAGCCTCATTCAATGTTTTGCTTGCGTAGTAAATAACAAAAGGGGCCTTATCTACCCTCTGACCCAACACCGCCCCCACAGCATAATCGGAGGCATCACACATTAGCTCGAAAGGAAGTGACCAATCAGGAGCTCGCATGATAGGTGCCGAAATCAACATTAAGCGCAGTTTATTGAAGGACTCTATACAGGCTTTATCAAAGTTAAATTCTACATCCTTAGCTAGCAGATTACACATTGGTTTTGCTATTTTGCTAAAGTCTTTAATGAAACGCCTATAAAATCCTGCATGTCCAAGGAAGGACCGGATCTGCCTAACAGTAGTAGGGGGAGGTAGTTTTGCAATTAAGTCTACCTTAGCTTTGTCTACCTCTATTCCCCTACTAGAAATGATATGCCCTAGCACAATGCCCTCACGAACCATAAAATGGCTCTTCTCCCAACTCAAAACAAGATTTGTCTCACAACATCTCTTAAGAACTTTTGAGAGATTAGAGAGGCATTCATCAAAAGAAGGACCGAAAACAGAAAAGTCATCCATAAACACTTCCAGATAGTCTCCTATCATATCAGAAAAGATAGAAGTCATACACCTTTGGAACGTGCTCGGGGCATTGCATAAGCCAAAAGACATACGCCTAAATGCAAATGTCCCGAATGGACAGGTAAACGTTGTTTTCTCCTGATCCTCGGGGTAAACCGCTATTTGGTTGTACCCTGAATAGCCATCTAGGAAGCAATAAAAGCTCTGCCCTGATAATCTCTCTAGAATTTGGTCAATATAAGGCAGAGGGAAGTGGTCTTTCCTAGTCTTGGAATTTAATTTCCTATAGTCTATACAGACTCTCCAACCAGTGGTAGCTCTTGTAGGGACTAGAATACCCTCCTCATTAGCTATCACTGTTATTCCAGACTTCTTAGGAACCAGTTGAGTAGGGGAAACCCACTCACTATCTGAAATGGGGTAAATGATACCCGCATCCAGTAGTTTCAACACTTCCTTCTTAACTACTTCCTTCATATTTGGATTTAATTTACGTTGGGCATCTCTAGAAGGATTCATACCTTCCTCAAGGTGAATACGGTGCTGGCAGATTGACGGGTCTATACCCTTTAAATCAGCAACTGACCATCCTATGGCTATTCTGTGCTCTTTCAAAATGGATAACAACTTACCTTCCTGTTCTAAATTTAATGCAGATGAAATTATAACAGGCAAGGTGTCGCTTTCACCCAAAAATGCATACTTGAGATTAGCCGGCAGAGGCTTTAACTCAAGTTGCGGCGGAGACTCAAAAGACGTAGGAGAAGGGACACTGGCAATAGACGGAAGTGGCTCAACCCTAGGTCTCCATGGCAGTTTTTCTACAGAGGAGGCAGAATCTAAGACAAGATTTACCTCCATAAACGAGTGCTCCAAATCATGGTCCTCGAACCCAAAGTAATTTAAACATGTTTCTAACGGGTCCTTGGACAGAAGATACGGTGTAGCTTCCTCTACCACCGTATCAATGATGTCAACAAAAGAACAATCCTCAAAGTTATGAGGTTGATTAGCTGCACTATAAACCTGCAGCCTGGTTTTCATGTTACCAAAAGACACCTTCATAATGCCAGTCCTACAATGAAGGACGGCATTAGCAGTTGCTAGAAGAGGTCGTCCTATTATGACAGGGATTTGGGGCCTAGTGACATCAACAGGCTCCATATCTAGGACAATGAAATCTGCAGGAAAGACGAACGAATCTATCTTAACCAAAACATCCTGCAGTATACCTCTAGGTACCTTTGTGGACCTATCTGCAAATTGAAGAATAGTAGGTGTGGTTTGGAGTGCTCCAAGCTCCATTTTGGCGTAAATTGAATATGGAAGAATATTCACACTTGCGCCAAAATCAACTAACGCTCTATCAATGAAGTGGCTTCCTAAGAAGCAAGGTATAGTTGGCGTTCCTGGATCTTTTCTCTTAATTGGGGCTTGGAATTGACACACAGCACTAGCAATATCAACTGGAGCTATGGTTTTAGATAAATGCACTCGCTCCTTGCGTTGCTGTGTGCACATTTCCTTCAAAAATTTGGCATACGAAGGAATCTGTTTTATGGCATCTAGCAGAGGTAAATTAATATGGACACTTTTAAACACCTCTAACATATCCGACATGCTTGCCCCCTTCTTAGCTCTTCTCTCAGGCGCAATTAGCGCGGATGGAAATGGGGCTTTCGGCACGTACGATGCTACTGGATTGTCTATAGCTGCGGGAAAGTTATCCCTCGACGCTTCAGACTCTTTCTCAAATGCAGGCTCTCTCTCTATCTCCCTCTCTTTTTCTCTTTCTTTATCTTTCTCTATCTCCCTCTCTATTTCTTTCTCAATCTCTCCCACTTTATTATCTACCACCTTCCCACTACGTAAGACCGAAACAGCCTTAACTTCCTCATTAATATGCGGGTTCTGAGAAGTGGAACTCTCAGCTACAAAAGCTCCCTTGGGATTGGCAACAGCCTGACTCGGGAATTTCCCTTCCTCTCTGCGACTAAATGAAGCCGCTAGTTGACCCATTTGGGTTTCTAACTTTGAAATGGATTGGGAATGGGAATGAGTGAGTTGGGCTGAAGCCTCGAGGCTTTTCAGGGTAGCTAAGACTTGTTCCTCAAAACCAGGAGTTCTATGAGGTTGTGGTGGTGGTTGAGTCACAGCTTGACTCTGGTATTGGGGTGCAGGTGCTTGAGGAGCACCATAACTGGGGTACTGGGATTGCATCAATGGTGGTCTATAGGGTTGACTGATAGCAGGATTACTGCTATATGGGGGTCTTGCAGGCTGACTAGGATTGGATCCTCTAGGCTGGCTTGACCACTGGAAATTGGGGTGAGTCTTCCACCCAGGGTTGTAAGTATTGGAATACGGATCATTCCTAGGTGGTGCATATCCTTGAGCAGCATTAACCTGCTCTTGGACAAACTCAGGGTACTGGCCCGCCATAGGACAATATGGGGTCTCGTGAGTGGGGTCAGTGCAAATATTGCACACCAAGTTGACAGGTTTCACATGGGCTTTTGAAGATTGCCCTTGTGCCGCGATTAATTGGTCAAGCTTTTGAGACAGAGCCTCAACTTGCTTATTTGCCAGAACTTGGGTGTCTACATCATAAATACCGCCCTTTTTGGGAGACGGTTTCTTTGCTAACGCATCATCACGGTTACCTAAAGACATTGAGGCCATGTGGAACGAATCCTCACTCAATGCTTCAAATAATGCCCACATTTCATCCTCACCTTTACTTAAAATGGCTCCCCCACAGGCAGATTTCACTGTCTGCGTGTCACCCTCTGTTAAACCTCTAACAAAAGACTCAATGATTTGCCACTTGGGTACATCGTGATGGGGGCATAATCTAAGGAGTTCCTTCATTCTTTCCCAGGCTTCGTGAAAAGATTCCTGTTCATGTTGGACGAAGTTGGTTATACCTCGTCGCATCTGATGTGTTTTACCGACAGAGTAAAATCTAGACAGGAATAGCTTTTGAAGCTGTTCCCAAGTTGTGATTGGGACAGGGGTTTGGAGAGTACAAAGCCAGTGTTTAGCCTTGTCTTTTAAGGAAAACGGGAATAAGAACAATTTCAGGGATTCTGGATGGAACCCCTGAATTCTGATAGTAGAACAAATTCCTAAGAATTCCTGCAAATGGTCGTATGGGTTCTCTCTATCTAACCCATAGAACGTAGGAAGCATCTGAATGGTAGCATGCTTAATCTCATAGATGAGATTCTCTATGTGTGGAATTTGGATACAGGAGGGTGGATTAAAACTATTGGGCATGAAGTGATCCCTCAAAGTTTTAAGACCTGGTGGTGGTTGAATATTATCCGCTGGTAACATGGCAGTGTGTGCAGATGATTCAGCCATTTCTAATTGATGCGAAGGTACTGACTCACTAGACTGACTTTGAGAAGCCTTAACAGCTCTCAGAGTTCTTTCAATTTCTGAATCTAAAGGGATTACGTTAAATGACAACGACCTTCTACCCCGCATATAATTGGTCACCACAGAAAATCACGGAATTAGAATAAACAAATTGTGAGCAGGTAATATTGAGCTTTTAATTTGTTATTTTAAGCGCGCGGGAGTGAAGCTCCCAATTCCTGATTTCAGCCACCTGTAGTTAGAGAAGAAAGAATAATGAATAAAAAATGATAATTATAATAACTAGATATTAACAGTATAAAGAATGTATATATTAAGTAATATTAACAATATTTAATATTTACTACTTAAATTAAATCCAAAAAAAATTCTTTATAAATAAACCGTAGCTCCCCGGCAACGGCGCCAAAATTTGATCGACTGGTACGACGAGGGAGATTATTCCCCGTCAGTGATCAG
>JAESVK010027634.1:0-10884 GCA_017140935.1 Hamamelis virginiana | reverse complement strand
TCTTTATTTCAAAATAGCATCATGTTTTGTGTTTTGGTCATTAAAAAGTAAAAACATACTTACTTTCTTATTACAATCAAAAAAATCATACAACCTAACTTCTTATATCCCATAGGATTAGTCCCTTTTCAGAGAGAGAGAGAGAGAGAGAGAGAGAGAGAGAGAGAGAGAGAGAGAGAGAGAGGGGGATACAACCTTAGGTAGCTAATGGTAATTCTCGCATGATTTGATGAAGATAGTAAAGTGTTATATTAAGAAGTTTGAAGTGATCGATAAATTGCCAATGACCTAGCAACTAGTCTAGTTGCATAAATCTCCACTTGAATGAAAAAAGTTTTGGGTTCCAGCATATAAATAATTATCCGTGCACATTTGTTAATATTAATTAGAGTAAATTTCGATATAAGGGTATCAATGGACACACATTTATAAATAAATAAATAATGTAAATATTCAGGTCCAAAAGCTTGCTAAAGGGTATTGGCAATAAGGCAGCATAAACTGTAGTGATCCCACCTTAAATCAGAACCTGTCAGGAGTCAGGACCAATCCTGCACCATTCAAACTTAGGTTTAGAAGTCCTACCCCAATATTTGTCCCAACCTTGTTCAAATAGCAATAAGGTGTTGGAGATTATTTTGAAGATATATTTTTTTTATTAAATTTTAATATAAATATAAATCAATTTGATATAATTATTAATTAACAACTAACTACTTAATAAAATAAATATACTATTGTCTCCCTACGTACATGCAATAGTGGCTAACAGTCCTTCAGAGATATGATCCCAAATAGCTTACAGCTAGGTCTCCAATAGGTATGTCCAATGAAAGACAAATGAACCCGTCCAGGGCCGGCCCTGAGATTTGGGGGGCCTTAAGCGAACTTCTAAAATGGGGCCTAAGAAATACATAACAACACAAAAAAAAATTTATAAAATATTTAACTACCAATTTTTATTATTGTATTTGTTAATACACATACAAAGTTTGATGATGCATATCACTACTACAATCATTTAGTAAAAGAAAACACAATTACAAAAAGAGAGGTTGAATAGAAAAACATACCGGCTCAATTTCACTATCTTTTCACTATCTTCATCAATTACTAAAATAGCATTTATAACTCTCCCTTCTGCATTCAAAAAACAAAAAAAAAATATATATATATAACTTTCAAAAAAAAATTATGAACATGAATTTAAAAACATAAATTATTCGTTATACCTAAAAAGTCATGTACATTTAAATATTGCTCTTCTTGCATGTCTAGCCGCAAATTCGCCAATTAAAGTAGTATAATCAAGTTTATCCGCCATATCTTAAGAAATTTTCAATGTTTATATATCAAAAGTTATTTCTCTTATGATAATGTTTCGATTAAAAAAAATAGTAATAAGAAGCTAATACAAAAGCACGTCTAAAGTGTTAAATCAAAATCTAAAAATCTCAATCTCATAACAAAGGACAGTAATATATTATAAATCTATAATACCAAGCAAATATAATGTCCTAAATCCTAAATAAAAAATTTCAATCCCATATCAAATAAATAATAATAATAATAAATTGAAAACAAAAGGATAACAATAAAGAAAAAAAAAATGGTTGCTTACTTGCTTTCTTTGAGTTCTTCAAGTTAGGGTCCTTCCGTCTTGGAGAGTGGTGACTCTAGGGAGGAATTAGAGGATAAGAGATGGAGAAACAATATTTTTTTTTTCCCACAAGAGACAAGCAATCAACCAATCTAAGGGAGGGGAAAAGCCAAAAAAAATAGAGAGTTTTTTTTTTTTTTTTCCCACAAGATATGATTAATCAGGGCTCCGCCATCAGCCATCAGCCATCAAGGAAGGGGAAAGAGACGAAACTGATGGAGAGAGAAGAGGGAAAGAGAAAGGGACTTTTCATATGCCAAAAAGTCAAAAACAAAAGAGGCAATCTTCAAGTGAAAGACGGTTGCTTGTTGCACAGGCTTTAAAATCAGATTTCGGCCATTCTTTAAATTATTAGTCCAAGCCTAATTCTAAATGTCCTATGGTCTATGGAGAGGGGCCTTGGAGAGAGGGCTTTTTTTTTTGGGGCTGGGAAGTAATATATATGGACTAAGATATTGGAGGGGGCCTTTTTTTTTCCATACAGACAATGAGGACCTAAAGCAGCCGCTTGGGCTGCTTTAGGTCAAGGCCAGCCCTGAACCCGTCTTCAACAAAGTTGCCCAACAAAACAATAAAATTATAAAAGAAACTATGGAAAATAAAATAGAAGTTGGATGGATCAAATGAGGCTTATAACCCATCTATTTATAGGACAAAAACTAGCCATTAGTGCCTTAAGATCATCATAATAATTTTTGTAACATCCAAATTAAAATGAATTAAATCCATAAATATCATCATCATAATATTTTGTAACATCCAAATTAAGATGAATCAAATCCATAAATATCAAATTAAATTAAATTAATAAATAAAAGTTTTGAAATTTATTTTTTAATATTACTTCTCAACAATCCCCCACAAATTTCAAAACTTTAAAATATATCTCCATATATATAGAAACACAAAAAATATATGGCAACTTATATACTATGCAATGGTTATAGATGTCTCCAAGACTTGAACCTACAGTTAGTGTTGATAGCTTCCATTTGAGAAGTCATAGTGTACAAAGTATTGAACTAGACCTCTTTAACCAAACTTCATCATGTCACACACTTGGTGTTATGAGACGTGGTTCGCAGGTTAGCGCTCTTTATGGCCATGCGCTGGTATATAATATCATAAGAGTTCCTAGAGGTCTGCCCAAACCTCATAGTCGCGGCCTCACGACGACTTCCCACTTGGGTGAATTCTCCAAGGGTACTGTAACTTATACCCTGCAGGAGTTTGCCTGTCTTGAATTCATTCAGAGTAAAACTTTTTTTTACTGTCACATTATTACACTCTCACCATAGGGATAGGGAAGGAGACTCTCTCTTTATATATAAAAGTGCTGCTTTTAATGAGTCACGCTCTGCGGATTGCTTTTACCCATTGAACCTTCTTTATGAGATCTCCAATCACAAATGTTGGGTTACTTTCGTTGGTGACTCCCTGTGGGCATAAGCCCTATCTCCCTCGATGGATTTGGATTTAGCATTCATGCTAATCCTGAGACATTTGCTCATATAATAATTTTCTTTTATTGCTCTTTTCCACTTTGGAAGTATATTGAAGATGATGGCAAAGCTGACATGAACAACCTTTGATATTGCTCGTCTTCTAGTACTTCATGATCTGTAAAAATTGAACAACTTGCACCCATTTTTGCATAATATTTTGTACTTCATAATAATCAACAAAATGATCAAATATTTTAAGAGATAATAAATTTTCCTCATGCAATTTCTCTTCATTCAGATACTCCAAACAAAGAAACATATGACATATATTATCATAAAATCATTGCACAAGTAATATTAGAAATGACATGCACTACAACTTAAGCACCGGATTATGCATCACATTTGCATAAATATAAATCAAGCATTGTTTTTATTTCACCAAAAAATTAAATAATAAATTAATTAATTAATTAATCATTTTTTTTCCTTTCTAGATCACATGCAAACCCTGGACATTAACACAATTTATTTCATCACACGCAGCACATAGAAAATTGTATACTATGAATTAATAAAAGTACATTTTTAATTTACAACTACCACGAAAACAAATTATAATTAACTTTAATTTGTACTAGTTCGCAGTATAATACATCTTGATATCCAACTAGGCATCTAATAAGAAAACCAATCTTTATACATATGTATATATATATATTTTTAAAAAAACATTAATTAAAATAATAAATAATTAAATAATGAAATAGTAAGGATCAGAAGATGGAAGTTATCTCTTTTCGAATGGTTAAATAATTAAACAATTGCGAGATTCAATAATTAATTGAAAAATAAATAATTAGATCTCATGGAATTTCTAATTGGCAAACTTATAATTTGGTCTTATAACATATATAGGTATGTAACCTTCACCCAATTTGGCTCACTTTAATAAAATCTAAATAACTATATTTTAGATTAATTTTGAACTATAGGGAGTTAACATAATGGAATTTTAACTTTTATATTTAAATGCAGTTATTTATTCTATTAACTTAAAATGAAACCAAAAATTAATGAGAGCAACATGAAGAAATAAAGATAAATGAGAACCACATAAATAAATAAAAATTACAAAAATTTTATAGCCACAGCTTAATAATTCACAAAAATTGAAACATTTAAATAAATTTCAAAGATCTCATAAAAGTAATATTTAACTTTGTTTTTAAGAAAAGGGTAACTCCTAAAATTAATTTGATGCAAAATTAACTTAATGAAAGAAACTAACTATTAGAAAATTATAGATATTTGTGCATGATCTAAGCTTATTAAACTAAAGAGAACACTCAAATTGAAAGGAGAAATGACACTGAATGATGATGCTATTATATATATGTACACATTTCTAAACCAAAACATTCTTATATCATATATTCTAATCATGCGACTTTCACAATAATTTCACACAAATCAAAGTCCAATTCGATTAGATTCAATCAGATTTCAATTTAAATAATTAAATATTTAATCAAAGCAAATTTTAAAGTTTAAATAGTCTGAGCACACTTTCCACTATAAAATTTTAATTTATTCTAAAGTCAAATTTTGAATATAATAATATAACTTTCTAATTTTTTTTTTTTTTAATGAAATAATAAACTTGCCGTTTTGGCCACCAACAGCTATCTAACTTTGAATATAATTATTATTATTATAATATGGAAAAACAATTTTGATTTTGATTTTGATTTTTTTTTTTTTGTGTGTGTGTGTATGTCACGTGTAGAGGGACCCTCTGTTAATAAAGAAGATAGTGGACAGAAACCCAACTATTAAGATCAGAATCTCATCATACAATCCAATTTAAATAAGTTGTCCAAAGCAAGTGTATATAAAGCTGTTCATACGGTGAATTTCCAACTGTCTAATCTAATTACAATCAGAATAATCTTTATATGTAAATAAGTTCAACGGATGCAAGATTACTGAAATAATTTGAATTATTATTGATGATGTCAAAAATAAACAAGGATACAAGGAAAATTGATTCTGGGATTTATCTTTTATAGAAGTCCCGGAATACTTGCACCGGTGTGGTGTTTTACCTGAAAAACTCCGATGGTTCAATCAGTATTTTGACAACATATATAAGGAGTATATTTTTTTTGTGTGATTTTGTTACTTACCTCTCCACGATCAAGGTCTTTCCTTTATATAGGTAGATTCTTCCATGAAGATCAACTATCATCATTATCATATCACCATTTTATGATCTTTTTCTTCTGACCATAGATATTCCTTGACATAACCAAGATATACGTCAAATCAATTCAAGGTAAAAAATATCAATCCAGCTAATGCCGAACCGCCTTAGGATTGGCGGTTTAGGTCAAATCAGGATATTTCGATAATTAAACATAGATCGGGCAACTATGTTTAATCAGATCGGGTAACCGAAAGAGATCGGGAATCATTGATCCACGTGTCGCTTGTAAATATATGAATCGGTTTTTACTCTCTCCAATTATGATCTAAGCTATGACAAAATTTCTAATATATAGTACAAATTGATATAGATTAATAGTATAAAATTTCTAATAGTATTAATTCTTCCTCACCTTTATATTTATTATAATAATTAATTTAACAAATATGAACAACTACAAATATATTAATATACTCACATAAATGTGCAAACATACACTGTTACATGCCACCAACTATATAGGAGAAAATTTTCCAAAAGGATTAATTGATAAATTTTCAAATAATACTTTATTACCGTGCATCACATTTCTTAAAGAAAATATAAGCAGATAAATAATTTTATTTGATCAATCATTTAGATAAGCCACCAATGCAAAAACAAATAAGTTCAAGGCTATAAAATATAATAAACCAGTAAGCTTATAAGCTAGCAAATTGAATAATAATAATGGGCCAGCATGTATTCAAAGTCTCATTGCATAATAAACCAGGCCAATGTTATTAAAAGCCCACTTTAGAGAAGGCTAATATAGTCATTTTATAAGGGTTATTAGATCCCTCTCCTTGCTGGACAGCAATTAAGAAACGGAATACATAAGAGTGTCAGTAGGTGACCGATTCAAACACCAAAACTCGAGAGAGAAGGAGTACGAACCAGTTTTTCCACATCTGTCCAAATTTC
Organism: Hamamelis virginiana; assembly: GCA_017140935.1. Lineage (NCBI taxonomy): Eukaryota > Viridiplantae > Streptophyta > Magnoliopsida > Saxifragales > Hamamelidaceae > Hamamelis > Hamamelis virginiana. Next base: position 4,607 of record JAESVK010027634.1, on the reverse strand, counting down.
ATTCAGTGCTCAGTTAGTCAGTCATCTATGATCCAATTGAGCTGAAATTTGGTAGGCGATTTCATGACTCAAGGATTTACAATCTGAACGGTGGAAATTGAATTTGGAGCATTCTGCTGTGGTATTTCGGCTCATGAACAACGCCCCAAATTTCCAAGCTTTAAATTTTATTCAATTTTAAAGTTTTTTATACGGATGGTTTAACTTACAAACTATAGTGGCAAGCACAGTAGGACTGATTATGTAGAAATCCCGGGGTTCTACAAAATTTTTATTTTTCCAAAGTAGCCATGTAAGCGGTGAAGTTAAACAGTGAAGTATACTCGATGAAATTCGTGTGCCTAATGTATATTGCTTTTCTTGTTTCTTAAAAGTTTCTTCAAAAGGCATAACTAACCATCAATGTTAACAACAAATCTACCAAGTTTGATTAGCACAACATTCAATAAATTTCAACAAATCTACCAAGTTTGATTAGCACAACATTCAATAAATTTCGTAAAACATTATTTTACCTTTAAAAATTACATTGATATAAAAAAGATCTATAGTACCTTTAGATTGTTGGAGATTATTTTGAAGATATATTATTTTTATTAAATTTCAATATAAATATAAACCAATTTGATATAATCATCAATTAACAACTAACTACTTAACAAAATAAATAAACAATTTTATATATAAGAAACGAAAAGAATAAGCAAGAAAAGCTGGCATGTGGAAAAGCACGTGAAGACACGTTGTCCTAAAGGTACTATTGCCTCCGATCCCTACGTACAGGTGATAGTGGCTTACAGTCTTTAGGAGATACGATCCCAAATAGCTCACAGCTAGGTCTCCAATGAGTACGTTCAATGGAAAACAAATGAACCCGTCTTCAACAAAGTTGTCCAACAAAACAATAAAATTATAAAAGAAACTATGGAAAATAGAATAAAAGATGAGATAAATATTTTGAGAAACCGACTATTAGATTAGATGTTCTACTAACACATATTAGGCATGCAAAATATCAAGTTGATCCAACGGTTAGTTTCTCAAATAACTGACAATGCTAATTTTTCATAGTTTTTTTATAGTCAATTTTTTGAGAAACCAGCCATATATTGGATCAATGTAAAATTTTGCATGCATGATGGGTATAAGCCGAATATCTTATCCAACAGTTGGTTTCTTAGAATATATACGGGTCCCAAACAGAGCACACAAGTCACGAAGGAAGAAAATTAAGGGAGGTAAGATAGAATTGTTGATTTTGAAAATAGAAAATAATAATCTAACATGTTTTTTTAACTCTGTTTTCTATTTTTTGAACTTTGAAAACAAAATTAAAAACTATTATCAGAGTTCACAGCGGCCAAACATGGCCTTAGTATTTTTCTTTATATATATAAGTATAGATGATAATTAATTATTCGTATTCATATTGGGCAGCTTCAAATTAAGTTCTTACCTTTCTAATAATGTGTATTTATCTCCACAATAATAGCAGTAATGAAGATTAAAGCCCTTCAACAGCTCACGCTGAATGTCAAAAATAGAGGGGCTTGAGATATTAGAAGACAAATCAACCGGAACTACCACTTGGACGCTGCACTGCTCATGGATATCTGATATAGAAACATCCCCATATAAAGCAAAAAAGTAAGTTTTTAGAGAGGAGGAGTTGTTGAAGAAGCAAGGAGATGCATCAATATATTGAGAAGAGTTCACTGCTTTTGTACAATTCATGAAAGCTATAACATCGATATATTCATCCGACCAGTATGAATCCGAAAAGCTGAAGCTGTCCTGGGTCAAGGAATAGCGAGGAAGCGAACATTTATTATGCTCATGTAGACTTGCACCTACGTACCACTCTCATTGTTTGTTCATCAAAAAAGATCTCCTCGACATAGTATTTCCCAGAATGCAGATACAAAGTTGTGTGATTAATTTTTCTTGCAATTCAGTTCAAGCTTTTAGTCGAAAAGGGAAGCTGATGTTATGTATATTTCTGTAAGAAGAAGGGGTGCAGTACTGCTGGCCTTGGTCTTTAGCAATACAATCTTGAGGAAATAGAGCAAGAACCAGGGCCTTGATCACCCCAACTAAGACAAGTACCCAGAATGCTCTTCTCATCATCAGTATAGATTGATTAGAGATTGAGTTAACGAGTTTGATGGATATGAAGATGCAGTGGGATGTTTCATGTTTATATATTCAATATTGTGCAGATGCTCCTTCAATTCAGACAAAGTCACCAAGCAAAGATTAGGTAAGAGTGTAAGCCAAAAGTGAGGTCCTTAAGTCTTTGTTTAATTATTCCTTTATTGTCCCATCTTTAAAATACGTTTTAATTTGTTTGATTCTTCTCAATATGCTTCTCTTGAGAAAATGTGTGGTGCAATCAGCCAATCACTAAAACTAGAAGGAAACATGTTTGTGTATGTACTCATGAGAAAATCAGTACCATAGATAAAGAAATAATAGATTAACTGAAATAGCTAGAACATATATAAAGAAGATTAGGGGAAAAATTGAAAAGAAAAAAACTTTAGGGAAAGCTGGAAATAGGAACGGGAAAAAATAAATTATCCAGGACTTGTTTATTTCGTGAAAATTTTTGCAATTTTCATTTTGATTTTCAATGAAAATAAAAAATAAATAAAAAAATATGTTTACTTGTGAAAAATGAAAATCATTTTTATAAAAATGAATCCAAATTTCCAGAAAATTTGAAAATGATAAAAAGTTATTTCCGCATTTTTACAAAACGAAAAACACAGGATTTGAGGGAGATACAGTCGGGACATAATACAGTCGCCTTCTTCTCCTTCTCCTCCTCCCTCTCTCTCTCTCTCTCTATCAGGTGTTTTCTTAGAATGCGATGCTACTTCTGATGCACCGCCGCTGCTCCCTCTCCCTCTCTCTCTTCTTCTTTTTATTATTATTCTTCCTCTCCCTTCTCTGCTCCCAGATCCCATCTGTTTGTTTTTGTTTTTTTTTTGGGTTTTATTCATTGTATCTCTTTTCTTCTTCTTCTTTCTCTTCTCCCAGAGTCCCGTCTTGTATTTTTTTTTCTTTTGAGGTCCACCCTCTGAATTCTGGCAACTTGCCGCTAACATTTGGTTTCTGATCCTCAACATCTTCACCATTCTTATGTTGGCAGGGGTACTGGTGGTGTAGCACTGAACTTAGAGAAGCATTTAGCATATCCATATACTATTTTTGAATGTTTGATTCTAGCAGCCTACACCCTATTATGCTATTGCTATAAATTTTGGAAGTTCTGCACAAATATCCTGAGTACTAATCTCAATATCTTCATACTCTTTTGCTTAATTGTGTTCTTTCTGCAATGCCTCCCAAATGAGGTTAACAATTGGATCAACTTAATTTGGGCGATGAATTATAAATGGTGGTTTTGGTGGGTTGAATGACATGAAATTTGGTTTGCTTAGAATGTATTTGTTGTTTTGTTTCAATGAATGTGGCAAGTCACAAATATGCAGAAAATAGAAAACAAAAACTGTCAAGGGAGTGAACTAAACACATTTTTTGGATGTCGAAAATTCAAAATGAAAATTATTTTTTGAAAATTTTCACAAAAAATGAAAATTGAAAATGTTTTCATGAGGGACTGTTTACTTCGTGAATTTTTTTTGTAATTTTCATTTTCATTTTCAATTAAAATAGAAAACGGTCTAAAAAGTGCGTTTACTTGTTAAAAATGAAAACTATTTTCAAAAAAATGAATTCAGTTTTTAAGAAAATAAGAAAACATCAAAAAGATGTTTTTTTTTTTTTTTTTGTATTTTCACTAAAACTGAAAACAATTATTATATCGTGGCAATGCTTGTAAACATAGAAAAAAATATGTATACCAACTGTAAAACCAAAAAATAAAAATGATAAAACATGCATATAGAGATAATATATAGTTTTAGTAAATGTATTTACACTATTTTTAGATTTTGAAAACAGTTTTAATTTTTGCAAAGTAACCACATTTTCTAAATTTTGAAAACTGAAAATGAAAACTGTTTTTAAAAAATTTTCACAGAAAATAAAAATTGTAAAAATGTGTTTACTTTGCAAAAATTAAAATTGTTGGATTAGATAATCTTCCTATGTATAAAAATAATAGTGATCCAACAATTAATTTAAAAAATAAAGATTCTAAAAACTCTGATAGTTACTACCGTTGGATACTATCATAATTGTTTAACAATCTGTATTTTGAAACTGACTGTTGGATCATTATAATTTTTGATAGACATGATATCCATAAGAAGATTATCTAATCTAACGGTCAATTTTTCAAAATACATAAACTAGTGAAAGTAGACTGACAATAAAATAAGTAGGTTCGTCTCTATAAAATTAGGATTGTTATCTAGATACTTAGATAGTAATATATGTTGTAATTATTGACCCTTATATATGGTTTTTGAATTTTATCTTCTTTCTCGTTTCCTTTTACCATTTTCCCCCCTCCCAACCCCATTTCCCTGAAGTTGCATTTAGTTGTCAAGTAACTTATGGCAGGAAGTAAAATGTACGAAAATAAAGGTAAAGAAAAGTAAAAGAAAATGAATTTGTTTAAATTTGTTTTTCTTGCC
>JAESVK010027633.1:0-10074 GCA_017140935.1 Hamamelis virginiana | reverse complement strand
TTAACCTCATTTAAGGCATGAACAACCAAGGATAGGAAGAGAAGAAGGGAATTTATTACAGAGGTTATTCCTTGCGATCTTAAGGTCGAGATCGTGAAGAATAACACCTAAGTCGTGTCCAGAAGTTGATCAGATCGACTTACTCTGTTCCCCTTTCGCATCCATCCCTCTAAGTACTAAAGACCGCCATTTTCACGGCAATCCTCACGATTGTAAGGACCTCTCCAGATTCTTTCATAAACATTTTGGCGACTCCACTGGGGAGGTTGTACGTATGATGGCGGCCCGAACTCGAAGTAGCAACCGAGTTGGCGCGGGTGGAGGGACCGGCGCTAATGGAGAAGAAATTGCCGACTCAGCGCATGGTAGCGCCCATCAGGCTATCATTAACGAGATCATGGCGACGCTTACTCCCACCATCACCTCCATGATGCAAGAGACTCAAGAGAAAATGCTACAGATCCTGCGATCGCACACCACGCCCCCCGAATCTAACGCTCCTCAGCTCCACGGGGGCGCGGACGCTACCAGAGGGGAAGGAGGAGCCTCGCGACCAAGAGAAGGGACTGGCTCGGCCGCGGAACTTCCACCTGCTACGGAGGCGACCCCGCCACCAACTAGTTCTTTTATAACAAGAGAGGACCTCGAAAGACTCTTGCAGCAAGAACGTGCCAGGTTCTCTCGGCCCCTATCGCCAATACCTGATTGCGACCTACGTCCTCCCTACCCCCTCGAACTCGCTAGCGCGCCTTACCCTGTAGGGTACGTGCCACCCCTGAAATTCCCTATGTTTAATGGGAAGAAAGGGAACGCTAGGGAACATGTGGTGCGTTTCCTAGACGCCCTAGGAGCCTACCGGTCGAACGAGGGCTTAAGGCTTAGGGAATTTTCAAAATCTCTGACAGAGGGTGCCTACACTTGGTATTCGAATCTCGCACCAGAATCTATGCCCACCTGGGACATCATGGTCGGCACCTTCTACAAAAAATTCTTCTGGGTCGACGAACGCGTAACCGCGATCACACTCAGCCAAGAACGCCAGAACCAAGGCGAGGACTTGGTCGAATACGTCAAAAGATTCCGGGAAAGGGCGATGGAATGTTATGACTCCATCGCAGAGGAAGGATTGGTGAGCCTCTGCGTGGCCGGGATGAACATGGCTTACAGGGTGTACCTGGAGAACCTTCCTCTCCCTTCCTTTTCCAAATTATACGAGGCGGCACGGAGAACCAGCAAGAGCGTGTCTCTTCCCGCTCAAAAGTTTGAATGGAAGAGAGAAAAGAGGCCGGCCGCTGCCGAGGTCGCAGCCGCAGAATCGCAGAAAAGGGTAAAAGGGGGAAGAGGGCAGAGGAAAGAGCCCGTCGACCTACCCCCTTTTCCTTGTGGGGCAAAAGAAGTCCTCCATCTCTTGGAACAGTGGGTAAAAGATGGGGCGATCTCGCTGCCCTCGGTCGACGTCGAACCCACGGCTCACGACCGAGCTCACCCAAATTTCTGCGCATTTCACCAACATAAACGGCACCCAACGATGGACTGTTGGGCCCTGAGAAGGATATTCGAAAGAAAAATGAAAGCAGGAGAGCTCGAAGTGGTGGCCCCAGCGGCAGACGTGAACCATGTCCCCTTCCCAGTCCACACCAGCGCAGGAGGTCAAACTCACATGGCCTCTCACACGGGCGAAGCACAAGAAGAAGACGGGGTCGATCCACTAGGAGAATACGATGGGATCGCCGCATCCTTGCAACAGACCCCTAAATTTAAGCGCTTCTACGACCAGTTGGGTTTCGGCGAGGTAGCAAGATTCGAAGCCTCCAGAGCTCTTGCCAAAGTCGCGCATGAGCAGCACGAGGCGGCATTCGCCGAAGGGGGGTCGATCAGGCGAAAGATTAAACTCAACGAAACCTCGGTCACCTTCTCTGATGAGGATATTGAGATGCCGTACCTCAATCACAACAGGCCTCTGTTCTTGACGGCCTCCGTTAATGGGGTTGAATTAAAACACGCGTTCATCGACACAGGGTCGTCCATAAATATTGCGTCGATCCATACGTTGGAGAAAGCGGGGATAGCCGCCGACAGGATTGTAAGAGTACCGATGAATGTGCTTGGGTTCGCGGCAGCCCATCACAAAACCATGGGGTATATTGATCTCGACCTGCAAGTCGGCCCGATGAGGGGAAGCTCGCGCTTTCAAGTTATCGATGTTGATACAAACTATCACATCCTCCTGGGGCGACCTTGGTTGCACAAGTATCGGGTGGTGCCTTCGACCTTTCACCAATGCGTAAAGTGCCGATGGAAAGGTGGGGTTGTCAGAATCCCCGCCTCGACCTCCCCATTCGAGCCTGAAGAAGCGCACCTGGCCGATGCGGAAAGATACGACGAGTTGTCCCCCGAGGGAGAATCAATCATCCCCCCACCCAGGTCCCTCAGATTACCAAAATGGGGCGAAGAGAATCGAGGAGGTCGGACAGAAAAAGAGAGAGTATGGATCGAGAAGGGAAGCGCGGTCAAAAGGGTGCAGCTGCCATGTGGTCGCATCATCTACCGTTTATGACGTTACGCCGGGGCGGCCTTGCCCAAAGCTGGGCTGCGCCCCAGCCACACCGACCATGAAGAAGACGACCCATCGACCGACCGCAATCCCCTACCTGTCGCGCCCGAATGTTTCCAAGACGCACCCAAACCCCAAGAAGAGGAATTAGAAAAAGTCGACCTATCAGACGGGGAAAGCAACCCTAGGCCGGTCTTCCTAAGCAGCAATCTCTCCTCAGAAAAGAAAGGTGAATTTTTGTCCCTCTTGAGGGATTTTCAGGATGTTTTCGCGTGGGAATACTCTGAAATGCCTGGCCTAGACCCCAGGGTCGTTTCCCACAAGTTGGAAGTATCAAGGTCGTCACGACCTATCAAGCAACCACCAAGAGTCTTTCGCCCGGAGCTGGAGACTCAAATTAAATGTGAGATCGAAAAACTGCTTGAGGCGGGTTTCATCAAGCCGATCCAGCACCCCACCTGGCTGGCGAATGTGGTCCCGGTCAAAAAGAAGAACGGGCAGATCCGTTGCTGTGTCGACTTTCGCGACCTCAACAAAGCTTGCCCAAAAGATGATTTCCCCCTGCCGAATGTGGACACCCTTATAGATGCGACCGAAGGACACGAGATGTTCTCGTTCATGGATGGGTTCAGCGGATATAACCAGATTCGTATGGAGGAAAATGATGCGACCTTGACAGCCTTCAGGACGCCCATGGGAAACTTCTACTATGTCGTCATGCCGTTCGGTCTTAAGAACGCAGGTGCGACCTACCAAAGGGCAATGACTGCGATCTTCCACGACATGATGCATGACATTTTGGAGGACTATGTTGACGACATAGTTGTAAAATCAAAGCTTGCAAAGGACCACATGGCCGACCTAAGGAGGGTATTTGAAAGATGCAGGAAATACAACTTAAAGATGAACCCGTTGAAGTGCGCCTTCGGTGTATCAGCGGGCAAGTTCTTGGGGTTTCTAGTACATAGGCACGGGATCGATGTCGACCCATCGAAGGCGAGCGATAAAAGAAATGCGCCCTCCCACTTCGCAGAAGCAATTAAAAAGCTTCCTAGGAAAAGTCTCATATGTAAGACGGTTCGTCCCAGCCCTTGCAGAGACTATCGCTCCCTTCTCTCCATTATTGAAGAAGAAGGCATCGTTTGTCTGGACGACCGAACATCAGAAAGCCTTCGACAAGATCAAGGAGGCCCTGAGCTCGACCTCGACAATGATCTCACCGCGACCCGGGATCCCCCTTATCATGTACTTGACATCCACCGAAAGATCAATAGGTGCGCTCCTGGCCCAGGAGATAGAGGGGCAAGAGCGACCAGTTTACTATGTCAGTCGCATCCTACGAGGGGCAGAGATGCGATACCCCAGGATCGAAAAACATTGCCTAGCCCTCGCGTTCGCATGCCAGAAGTTCAGGCATTATCTCCTGGCCCATCCGCTGCAGATCGTCACCAGATGCGACCCCATCAGGTTCCTCCTCACGCGACCCGCTCTGTCAGGAAGAATGGTGAGATGGCTCCTCATGATGAGCGAGTTCGAGATCTCATGTGTATCTCCGAAGGCAATCAAGAGCCAGGCATTGGCAGACCTTCTAGCCTACTTCCCGACCCACGACCACGAGCCCATTATGGACGAGATCCCAGGAAGCATGGAAGAGGTAAGATCGACCTCCGGACAGGAATGGAAGATGAGCTTCGACGGTTCAGCAGGAAGAAATGAAGGTGGAGCCGGTATTGTGTTCACGACCCCTCAAGGCTCGACCCTCTCCTATTCTTACAAGCTCGCCTTTGGAGTAACCAACAATGAGGCCGAATATGAAGCCTTAATTCTAGGACTCTTACTCGCGCGTGAAATGGGAGTAACTCGACTTTGTATCCTAGGAGACTCCAGCCGTTGTGAAGCAAACATCTGGAGAATACGCTGTTAAAGAAATTTCGTTGGCGCCGTACAGAACCCTAGTTCAAAAACTTCTGGGGAAATTTGAGGAGGTAAGGGTCGAACATCATGCAAGGTCGAACAACAAACATGCCGACGCCCTCGCGACCTTGGCCTCGAAGGTCACTATGGGCGACAAGGAAGAACTAACCATCGAAATAAGGCAGCGCCCCCTCCCCTGTCCGATATTGAGCCTCGTCCCGGAAGACGGTTTGGAAGAAGATGACTGGCGAAGACAAGTATTGGAAGAGCTTGCCCAAGCAAAGCTTGACGTCACCGGGTCGCAGGGTCTTGAAAAATACTACGACAGGGGCGGCGAGCTGTACTTCAGGGGACCCGATGGCATCCTTTCAAGATGCATTGGGCAGACCGCAGCTAAGAAATTACTCGAAACCGCCCATGAACAGTATTGCGGTAAAAGCGAAGTACCATTGTATAGAAGGATTCAAAGGCAAGGTTACTATTGGCCGACGATGGCAAAAGATGCGAGCGAAGTCCAAGGTCGTTGCCCAGAATGTCATGGTAATCCCGATCCCTTCGAGGTAGGGACGGTCGAGTTAATAGAGTGGCAACGACCCTACATCGACTTCTTGAAGGAGGGAACATTGCCGTCGGAAGCAAAAGATGCGATCTTGATCAAAAAGAAAGCCCCGAGGTACTTTCTAAAGGAAGGAGTGCTATATCGAAAGGGATGGCATGGCACGCCCTTGAGGTGCATATCAGAGGACGAAATGCCTATAATCCTTAGAGAAGCCCACGAGGGCGACTGCGGCGAGCATCAAGGGGGCGCGAAATTGTTTCGACACTTGCTACACCTGGGATACTACTGGCCTACGATGGAGAGGGACGCCCAAGACTTCGCGAGAAGGTGTCGACCGTGCCAAACTCACGCTAATCGGATTAGAGCCCCTGCGGTCGACCTCCATAGCCTCAACACGCCCTGGCCTTTCCACACTTGGGCAATGGACCTTATTGGACCTATCTCGCCCTCAGGGCGTGGAAACATATGGATCCTAGCCGCAACCGAATGTTATACTAAGTGGGTCGAAGCTGTCCCACTTAGAAGAGCAACTGGGGGTGCAGTCGCAAACTTCATCAAAGAAAACATTATCTGCAGGTTTGGAATCCCCAAAAGGATCCTGTCAGACAATGGTACTCCATTTGTGAACAAGCAAGTCCGAGAGATGCTCGCGAAGTACAAGGTCGACCATGTTAAATCAACGGCCTACTATCCTAAGGGAAATGGCCAGGCCGAAGCCACCAACAAGACACTGCTAAGAATCCTAAGTCGAATGGTACATGAACTGCCGAGATCGTGGCACGACCAGTTGTCTTTGGCTCTTTGGGCGTACAGGACGTCGAAGAGAGGGGCAACTGGCGAGACCCCATTCTCCCTGGTATACGGGGCCGAAGCTGTGTTACCGGTCGAGATCGCGGTGCCCTCTGCAAGGCTTGCTCTTCGCAGCGAAGTCGACCCCGAGGACAGGTTGACCGACCTCGAGGGTCTTGAAGAGCGAAGGAATGATGCAAATACTCGTCTTCAAGTTTACCAAAGAAGGATCGCGCGTGCATATGACAAGCTTGTGCGGCCAAGGACATTCGTGATAGGGGATCTTGTTTTGAAATCGACGGATCATATAAGGAGAGGATTACCCGCACCACATAAGTTCGCCCCCAAATGGGAGGGACCTTATGTGGTACGGGAAGCCAATGGAAGTGGCTACTATCGACTCTCCAAACCTGACTCTGACGACCTCTTGCCCCCGATCAATGTGGTTTGGATTAAGTCTTACTATGCTTAGGTCGCATTTAATCTGTTATGGCCGGGTCGTGCTTGTTTTTGTAAAATACTTGTTCTGTTTACTTAAGTTACGTTGAGATGTCGTTTTGTTGTGGCATCCATCGAAATTTGACAAGAATTCACATGCAAGAGACAAGGCGAGATATAAACAAAATTTCATTTCATTCATGTGTCATGTTTACATTTTGGGGACCCGTTACAAAATACATGTATGCTTATATTAGCCTAGGACCTATGATGGCATCTACATCGATCTTCTGTTGCTTCGCCTTCTTGCCCCGCGCCTTTGCTACCACCTCTAGCTCGGAGATCTTCGCCTTGATTTGTGCCTCTTCCTCTTCGAGTTCCTTCAATCGATCCTTATAGAGGATGATCTCGGCGCAAGCATGGGCGTACTCGATTACTGGGCGTACGCTGTCATAGCACGACCGCAGCCATTTGACGTCGTACCCAGCAAGCTCCAGATCGTCAAGGCCCGAGTTCAAGAATGACAGGTCGCGGTCAGTCAGGCTCGAAGGCGTGTTCGTTGTGAGCAAGCGGATGATGTTAACCAGCACTGATAAATATGTGCTTCGAAGGAGAGGGTTCGCAAGCTTGCAACCTTTTCTGAAATCCCCATGCCTGGCAATCGCCCGACGGAGGATCGAAGCTTCTCGGGGCGAGATCCCATACTCATCGTCGATCTCGACCTCGTCTGGGGCGAGAGCGAGGCGATCCTTCGGGTCTGGGGTCAGCTGCAGTGGGTCAATGTGGAAGGAGGGTCGATCCGAGCTCGGAGTTCGCACTACATGAGAGAAGGAAACAACATGAGGCGCCGTATCCCCACCCAATAAAGATACAAAATATCTAAACGCGGCAGTACCTGGGGAATCTTGAGGACGGAGGGGAGGGTCGCTCTTTGACTTCCTCGACGCACTCTTCGCACTCTGGATGCCGGCAGGGGGAGTGTCGTCGATCGAGATCAAGACCTTAGCAACTGGCGACGCCTTCTTCGGTTCGGTCGAACCAGCAGAGGCGGTTGTCTTAGCGGTCGCCACCCTCTCCACTAGATCTGCGAGGGCCGGGTCGCCCACATCCACAGGGGCATGTTCAACTGGGGTCTGTGAGGGAGGCAAGGCCACATGTTCTTCGCCCTTCTCCTTCTTGCCCCCCTCGGAGCTGGATCCTTCCGACCCCGATTCCGTCGATCCTTCTTCAGAGCTCCCCTCCGAGCTCGACCCCTCCGAGCTAGAGCTCGACCCTCCAATCGCTCTATGATCAGGGACCTCGACCTGATCGGTCTCTGTCGGGGGCTCAGGGGCGATAACCTTGCCCTTCCCTGCCCCAGGCCTGCGATGGGGAAGCGCGACCTCAGGCTCTCCTTCATCCTCCTCGTCTTCGTCCCTCAGGATGAGCCGCCGTGCGACGCTGGTCGATGGTGCAGGCTCCGACCTCCCAGCCTGAGGCAGGTCCGTCGCCTGGACGACTCGGGGAGAAACCTGATCAGTCGCCAGAGGACTTAGTCAAAATCAACTTACGCGAGATGAATAAAAAAAAAAAAAGGGAATATACGACTTCTGAATTACCTCCTTACGGGCCTTCTTTGGATTGACGGGTTCGCCGTCAGTAGGAGGGGGTCGCTTCGATGGGGGTAGAGGTTGGACGGTACTGTCCTCCCTCTCCTTCTGAGATTTTGCCCTTGTCTTTCTGGGGGATGGAGGTCGCGGGGGCTCCGACTCGGCCGGCTGGGCCACTGCCTTCGCCCTAACCTTAGGGACCAATCTAAGGGAGACGTCCCCTTTGGTCACGATCCTGACTGGAGGGATCATTGGTGGGGATCGAACAAACTTCTTCAGTTCTTGGATGTTCCTGTTCCAGAACTTCACATGTTCCGGAGTGTATACGCCCTGGCGATCGGGGCCCGGAAATATCACGACCGAAAGGTCCAAGAAATTGTTCGCACCCTCGGCCCGAGTGAACTTCGAGCACAATTCCTTGAAGCCCAGTGTGGTCACATGCGCGGGAGGAACGCATTGATCGAAGCCAAATTGTCGTGATACTCTATAAGGGCTATAGAGCACCACCTTCTTCTCCTCTTCTAACAATGCAGGAAGGTGGGTGTAGCATGCGGCCATAAGGATGTTGTAGTAGAGCCCGTCGACCTCCCCGCTCAAGTCGACGGTAACAGGCCCCTTGGCAGAAAAGGCCGACGCCCTATACCCCTTTAGCTCTGATACATAGGGGCGGGGTGTAAAACTGATCGCCGAGTCAATAAAGTCACGGATATGCCCCCGCGGGCTAGACTTCGACCATCTCAACGCGGACGGCTGAGGAGCATATCCAGGGAACCGTTCATACAAAAACATTTGAAGGAAGGACGCGCTCACGAAGGTACTGACCGCGTACCGGCCCATCGACCGCTCCGTGTCTAGTGGAATATAATCAAGGCGGCAGTACAGGTTCCCAAGGAACAAGGGGGCAAGCGCGAACCTGCACCCCCTCGCGATCTTGATAGCCAGTGGGAAAACCCGGGCATTAAGCCCTCCATCAGGGGCGCCCTCCAACACATAGCGGCCCAGCCACATGGCGATGAAGGCCTCGAAGTATATATCACCCCCCTTCCTCGGTGAATCGGCCCAGGCCTCGAGGTTCTTGGTGTCGTAATCTCGGAAGAAATACCGAGTCCAAGCCTGCCACGAGTTCTTACGAGGGTCGGCCTTCCCGCCCTGAGAGAACGTCGACCTGAATTTGGAGGCGGCTGCCAACGCCTCGATCAAAGCTCCCTCCACCTGCCGCTCTGAGGGAGTAAACTCGAGCTTGCCGACATCCTCGCGCCCAAAGATGTCCAAGCGCATCAGGACATTTACGTCCTCCAAGGTCGGGACAAACTCCCCCCACGCAGTAACGAAGGTGTGCGTCCCCGCGCACCACCTCGACATAAGGAGGCTGAGCCCGTTCTTGTCCCTGGGGATCGACAATACGGCGCTGAGCTTCACCGCGCCAAGGACCCCTGCCTTCTGGAGCATCTTCCTGTGGCCCTCCGTCGAAAGAATATCCTTCACCCAGGCGTCCCACCAGGTCGAGGGAAGGGAGAAGGAAGCAAAGGCCATGGCAGATTCGGGGTAGTTCCCCCTCTCGATGCAGAAGCGGGTCATGGCCGCCCCATTGGTAGGGACACCCTCGTCAGCTGGGGACTCGGGGTAAGGATACATTGGGACATGAGCGAGAGATCCCCCTATGGCCTCGCCCTTGTCTGCGACCTTCCAGAAGCTGTCGGCGAGCAAGGAGGAGTCCTTCCATGTCTCGGTTGGTGGGACTTGGGGGATTGACTTGTCAATATACGCCAGTGGGGCGATGGTGATGGTCTGGGGAGGCGACTGATCGGCGGGGGCCATCGCAAGGTCGTTGGGAATTAGAAGAAGAAGGGAGAGAATGAGGAAGACCGGGAGCGAGGAAATTCGACCTTGCACTAAAAATCTTCTGAAAGCGTACAAATGAATGGAACTGAGGGATATTTATACTCGAAGGGGTCATCATGGCGCATCTGATCGCGTGTCCGGCGCCGCCGAAGCGTCGTATCGCATTAAATGCACCATGACGTTTCACTGACTTACAAATGAGAGAGTGACACCTCTCCCGCCAACGCGCAGGCGGTCAGTCTGACAAGAAGATAAGGCGTCGCACCTTTGCGCCCCTGCCATCCGCACGCAAGGTCGCAATGGTGCGGGGGGCAAAATGTTTATAGTAGAAATTGAGCATGCGATCCCGGTCGATTAGACCTAAACAAAGTGGGGAACATGTCCCTTCG
>JAESVK010027618.1:0-11162 GCA_017140935.1 Hamamelis virginiana | reverse complement strand
TGTGCATTTGGGGGAGTGGCAGGAGGAGACATCATTTGGAAGATAAGTATGCACTTGGCACTATGAGCACGATCTCACTGTAATTATTTTCCATGGTTGACCAATAATAACTCATTCGGAGAATCTTTCGAGAAAGGATGAAACCATTCATGTGAGCCCCACATTAATGTGATGGCATATCCTTTCATCGATTTTTATTTCACGTAAATGATATCGAATTTTGTGATAAAGCATTTGTCAGCGCGACATTCTTCTTGTGAAGACAAGTTTTTCAGAGATGTATTTTAATGGATCCATTCTTGCTATGAGCATGGTAGTGAAATTCAACATATTCTGTCTCGGACAGTGAGCTGATCACCATGCTATTGCACAACATGTCCTTTCCAGAGCAGTATATCGAGATTCACAATCAGTGAATTTCTTACTAAAGTAATAAATAGCTCTTTCATTTCTTCCTGATTCGTCATACTGCCCCAATATACATCCTGTAGGAGTTTCTATTCGCTCAGGAAATCTTCAAGGTGGCAACTGCACACGTATGGTTTGAAGTGGGGGGCGTGCCAGAAAGGTTGACCTTACACCATTTCAAGGTAAAAGATTGCTTCGAAGTTAATCGAGCCAAAATATTATAATCAGGCAATTGTGGAAATTCAGCTTTGCCTCAATGAAGAGTGTTGGCCCAAAATATACTCTAGAGGAGGGGTGAATAGAGTAAATAAAAATTACTTTAAAAAATGGGATACAATAATTTTGCAAACTTGAAATTGGATAAGTAAAATGCAAGATTGAATATTAACTCAATACAACAAGATATAAAATCAAGAACTTGAAGTAAAGAGATTGAGTTAGAGAATCAAACACAAGGTTTTAACGTGGTTCGGTCTCCGCCTACATCCACGCCTCAAGAACTCCGTCAAGAGGGTTAATCCACTATGAAACTCCTTCAAGGTGGAGAAACCTTTACAACTTGCCTTCTTTCAAGGTGGAAGACAACTCACCCACAATTGTTCTCACAAAACCCTTACAAAACTCGCAATACAAAAGATTGAATATTGAATGATACAATGAATGCTTCTCAAAGCTGATTTGTAATCAATACAAGAGCACAATAACTTCTCAAGAGATCAAATGGATGAAGTACAAGAGTATTTAATCAATGAGAAGAGTGAATAATGAATGCTTGAGAGTAATGAGTGTAAGACAAAAGATTTAATCACTTGGTAAGCAATAAATGAACACCAACCTTCAATATATAGCCATCCTAAACCCAAATGACCGTTTGAAACCCTAGAAGTCAGATTAGGAAGGTTTTAGGGTGGTTGGGAAACATTTAATGCTTGAATGACTTGTTTAGGAAAGAGCCGTTTTGAAGTTGCAGAACCCTTAGTCGACTAATACAAGCTTGTTAGTCGACTAACAAGGCATTTTCAAAGGTTTTTTTCATTCCCGGGATCGGTTAGTCGACTAGGACAGGCTTGTTAGTTGACTAGCTAAGCAAAAAACAAAGTGAACAAAATCTGGGTTTGTTAGTCGACTAGGACAAGGAGGGTTAGTCGACTAGCAACTTAAAAACATTTAGGAAATTTTGATCCGGGATCGGTTCGTCGACTAGGACAGGGGGTATTAGTCGACTAGCAAAATTGCAACCAAAACATAGTTACTGACCTTCCATTAGTCGACTAGCAAGAGAGGATTAGTCGACTAAGAAACCACTAGTCGACTAGTCAAGGGTGATTAGTCGACTAACTTAGAATTTCCACAAACATTGCTTCTGTACTCCAATTAGTCGACTAGGACTAGATGGGTTAGTCGACTAGTGAAGTTGCAAAGGCAATAAATTGAAATTTCTAAGTCAAAATCAACACTAAACACTTTGACAAATTAACTAAGTGTTTCAAAACATTTTTGGTCAATTTTGAAAGCACAATGAGCATGAATGCTAATGCACAATGAGATGAAAAATATTTTCTCTTGAGCTTTACACAATTGATCATGAGAGAAGGCTTACAAAGAGTTCCTAAAGTATATGTAGATCATCTTGACTTCAATTTGGCCTTTATGAGCTTTGAGCAAGTCTCCAAGTTGGTCTTCAAGAAGTGAACATCTTTGACACTTGAAGTTTATCATCATGAGCTTTGATTTGAATAAATAGCAATTGGAATACTTGATGAATGTTGATGTAGACTTCCAAAGGCAATCTATGGATACATAACACTCAATCGTTTGTTAGAAGAAAGGTATGGTTTAGTTATCATCAAAATAAGGTCAAGGACCTTAGGGCTAACAATCTCCCCCTTTTTGATGATGACAAACCATAACTTTGAATAATATATAGAGAGCAAAGCTCCCCCTCAAATTAGCACAACAAGCATGGTTGAATCAACATTTTCAACAAATAAGTAAACATTGATATTCAAAATATTCCAATATTTCTCCCCCTTTGTCATCTCAAAAAGGTGATAAGATGAGAAATAGAAGAATACTACAATATGCACAAATTATAATTCCATTGGTCTAACCATACCAAGTTCACGCCGAATTGTACAAAAACGATCCTCTTGGAGAGGTTTCGTGAGGATGTCCGCCAATTGGTTATCCGTACTAACAAATTCTAGTTCAACATCTCCCCTTTGCACATGATCACGAATGAAATGGTGCATAATTTCAATGTGTTTTGTGCGTGAGTGTAAGCATGGATTCTTAGAAATATTAATAGCACTAGTGTTGTCACAACGAATAGGTATGTGAGTGAAATGAATCCTATAGTCTTCAAGTTGTTGTTTCATGTATAAGACTTGAGCACAACAACTTCCGGCGGCAATGTATTCCGCTTCAGTTGTGGAAAGAGCAACGGAGGTTTGTTTCTTGCTAAACCAAGAGACAAGCGAGTGGCCAATAAAATGACAAGTGCCACTAGTGCTCTTTCGGTCGGTTTTACAACCGGCAAAGTCGGCATCCGAAAAACTAGCAAGTAGACATGAAGCATGCTAAGGATATAACAAGCCTAAACCATATGTGCCAATAAGATATTTAAATATGCGTTTAACGGCAAGCAAGTGAGATTCCATGGGATTAGCTTGAAATCTAGCATATAAGCAAACACTAAACATGATATCGGGTCTACTTGCGGTTAAATAGAGAAGACTACCAATCATACCTCGATATAGTTTTTGATCTACTTTCTTACCATTTTCATCAAGGTCAAGCTTAGTTGTGGGGCTCATTGGTGTAGGACTAGACTTTACACCTTCCATGCCAAATTTCTTCAACATGTCCTTCACATATTTAGCTTGATTGATCAAAATGCATTCTTTGGTTTGCTTGATTTGAAGTCCAAGGAAGAATGTCAATTCTCCCATCATACTCATTTCAAATTCATCTTGCATAAACTTAGCAAACTCATCACAGAGAAGATCATTAGTAGCACCAAAAATAATATCATCAACATAAATTTGAACAATTAACATATCATTGTCTTTAAGCTTTATGAAAAGAGTAGTATCTATTTTGCCTCGAATAAAACCATTTGAGAGCAAAAAGCTACTTAATCTTTCATACCATGCTCTTGGTGCTTGTTTAAGACCATAAAGTGCTTTTGAAAGTTTGTAGACATGGTTTGGAAAAGAGTTGTCTTCAAAACCGGGAGGTTGTTTAACATAAACTTCCTCCGTAATATAGCCATTTAAAAATGCACTTTTCACATCCATTTGATACAATTTAAAGTCCTTAAAACTAGCAAATGCAAGAAGCATGCGAATAGCTTCAAGTCTAGCAACCGATGCATATGGTTCATCATAATCAATGCCTTCTTGTTGGTTATAGCCTCTTGCAACAAGTCTTGCCTTATTCCTAATAACATTACCATCTTCATCCTTTTTGTTTCTAAAAATCCATTTAGTGCCAATGATGGTATGGTCATTAGGTTTAGGGACAAGTTCCCAAACTTTATTTCTTTCAAATTGATTAAGTTCTTCTTGCATGGTAATAATCCAACTATCATCATTTTCGGCTTCATTAAAATTTTTAGGCTCAATTTAAGAAACAAATGCAATATGGTTACAAGCATCTCTAAGAGTAGAACGAGTACTTACCTTGCATGAAGGATCACCAATTACTTGATCAATTGGATGATTCTTCACAAATTCCCAAGCTTTTGGCAACTCTTGTAACTCTAGAGATTCATTTGAGGGTACATCTTCTACAATTGAAGTGTTCTCCTTTGGTTCCTCTTGAGGTGCATCAATTGAAGAAGAATCACTAATGTTAAGCTTGTCAAGCTCTTCATTAGCATTAGATAACAATTTGCAATTTTCATCTTCTTCAACAACATTCTTGGAAAAAAATGGATTAGATTCATCAAATACAACATGAATAGATTCTTGCACGGTTAAAGTACGTCTATTATAAACACGATATGTTTTACTATTAGATGAATAGCCAATGAAAATACCAATATTGGATTTAGACTCAAATTTAGCATGGTAATCTTTATCATTCAAAATAAAACATTTGGATCCAAAAACTTTGAAGTAACCAATATTTGGTTTTCGACCTTTCCATAGCTCATATGAGGTTTTGGCTAGGATGGATCTAATAACCACTCTATTTCCCACATAGCAAGCAGTATTAACCGCTTCCGCCCAAAAAGTTCTAGGAAGATTATGTTCATTAAGCATGGTTTTACCCATTTCTTGTAATGAACGATTTTTCCTTTCCACTACTCCATTTTGTTGTGGAGTTCTTGGGGCTGAAAAATTATGTGAGTATCCTTGTGTATCACAAAAATTTTCGATGTCTTGGTTCTTAAACTCTCTACCTCTATCACTTCTCACACTAATGATGGAGTGGTCTTGTTCTTTTTCAAGTCTTTTGCAAAATTTTATAAATTCACTACATGTATCACTCTTGTGAGAAAGAAATAGAACCCAAGCATACCTTGAGTAATCATCAACTAAGACAAAGGCATAAAGTTAACCACCAAGACTAGCTACATCATTTGGTCCAAACAAATCTAGATGTAACAATTCCAAAGGCCTAGATGTAGAAATATGCGCTTTGGTTTTAAAACTAGTTTTGATTTGTTTTCCAAATTGGCATGCATCACAACTTTTATCTTTTGAAAAGTTAGCTTTGGGCAAGCCTATAACAAGTTCATTTTTAGAAAGCTTTTGAAGTAACTCCATGTTTGCATGCCCAAGCCTTCTATGCCATAACCAATTTGAATCTTGTAAAGCGGAAAGACGTGTTACATCTTGAGATGTTAAGTCATTAAAACAAGTGATATACACATTTCCAAGGCGTTTTGCAACAAGGATATTGATTTTGTTTTTATCTAAAACATTGCAAGAATTAGAAGTAAAGTTCACAAAATAGCCACTATCACACAATTGACTAATGCTAAGCAAGTTATGCTTTAAATCTCTAACAAGCAAAACATTATCAATAGTAATAGAGCCATTACCAATTTTACCTTTACCAATGATCTTGCCTTTGCTATCTTCACCAAAGGTTACAAGTCCACCATCTTTGAGAGTTAAAGAGATAAACTTATCTTTGTCACCGGTCATATGCCTTGAGCATCCACTATCCAAATACCATTGATCCTTTTTGTTAATGGATTTCAAGCATACCTACAAACACAATACAATTGAACTATTTGTACCCAAATCTCTTGGGTCCTATAAGGTTAGGATTCTTAAACGTTCAAGTTCATTCATAGTAATTGTCTTATGTTCAAATGATTTCTTGGATGAAGGTTCCCTTTTAATCCAACCTACTATTTTCCCAAGTCTTCTTTTTCCTCTAAATGGACATTTGAATGTGACATGTCATTTTCTCTCACAATAATGACAAGTAGCATTAGGATTTTGTTTAGTAATGTGTGAATGAGAGAGAGACTTTGATTTAGGTTTCTTGGAGTCCACTTTCATTGAAGCTTTAACAAAGAAGTCTAAATAAAGTGAAGACTTTTTGGAGTTAGTATTAGACATATAGCCTAATCCTTCTTTGTTTAGCCCAACTCTTTGAGCTCCAAGTAACCTATCAAAATTTTCTTTTCCACTTGTAAATTTGTAAACAATTTTGTTTAAGTCTTCAACTTTGGATTTCAAAAGTTTATTTTCATTTTCAAAAGTTGAAGAGCCAATTGAAGATTTGGAAGTGGAAGGTACGTTTCTCAAGTTCTCAATCTCATTCCTTTGCTTTTCATTTAGCAGAGTTAATTTGGAATTTTCATTTACCAATGCTAGTTTCTCACTTTTGAGAGTTGAGAGGCTTTTCTTCAAAGATTCAAGTTCCCTTTTTAAAACACAATTTTTATCATAAAATAGTTTACTCAAATTTTGAAAGTCCTCTAAGGATAAATCACATTCATCATCATCACAATTTGAAATAGAATTTACCTCACTTCCTTCATCATCATTTGCCATGAAGCAAGATTCCTCAATGTTGGCAAACAAGCAAAAGTTAGTCGTCTCCTCTTGAGTTGTCTCTTCATCACTCTTAGCATCCTCAAGAATGTCATCCTAAGTGGAGGTGGTGGCGGCCATAGCTTTACCTTTGCCTCTTTGATAATTTCTTGAGGAGTTGAAGTTATTGTTGTTGGAAGAGTTCTTGCTAGGACAATGTGCAATGGTGTGCCCAAACTTCTTGCAATTGAAGCATCTACCATCATTTTCTTCGACAAACCTTCCATTGCCTTGTCTAGATTGGTTCTTCTTCATTTTTAGGAAGGATTGGAATTGCCTAGTGATTA
Source organism: Hamamelis virginiana (assembly GCA_017140935.1). Taxonomy (NCBI): domain Eukaryota; kingdom Viridiplantae; phylum Streptophyta; class Magnoliopsida; order Saxifragales; family Hamamelidaceae; genus Hamamelis; species Hamamelis virginiana. The sequence continues at coordinate 4,408 of JAESVK010027618.1, read as the reverse complement.
GAGCCATATCATTATCATCATCAATGTTGGTGAAGTCATCACCATCACTAGCTTCAAGGATAGAGGATTGAAGAGCTAGAGTTCTCTTCACTTGAGCATTGTCCTTCTCACTTTGAATTGCCTCCTTCTCCTTCTTCATTGTCGTTTCATGGGTAATGAGTGAGCCTAGGAGCTCATCAATGTCAATCTCCTCAATATCTTTAGCTTCTTGAATGGCGGTGATTTTAGGACTCCATGAAGGTGGAAGAGCTAAAAGGATCTTTGACACAATGTCATCATTAGGAATAACTTTCCCTAATGCTTGCAATTCATTTAAAAGATTAGTAAAACGAGTAAACATATCTCTAACATTTTCACCATCAATCATCTTAAACATTTCATAGTCTTGTCTAAGCATGAGAGCTTAGGAATGTTTGACTTGTTTGGTACCTTCATAAGTGACCTCAAGTTTTCTCCAAATTTCTTGTGTCATAGCACATGATGAAACACGATTGTACTCACTAACATTAATAGCACAATACAATACGGTTTTTGCTTTAGAATTAATTTGGATAACTTTCATGTCAACTTCGGTCCAATCATCCAAGGTTTTGGGAACAAGTTGCCCTTCATCATCCTTTTTGAAAACATTTTGATTCCCTTTCATTATAACTTTCCAAATTCTCATGTCATAAGATTCAATCCAATTTTGCATTCTATTTTTCCAAAATCCATAGTTTTCACCATCAAAAAATGGAGGTCTATCCGGGTTGGTTGCCATTTGATTAGCCATGATCTTTAGCTCAACAAATTTTGAAAAGCAATGAGCACTTGCACTGATACCAATTGTTGGCCCAAAATATACTCTAGAGGGGGTGAACAGAGTATAGACAAAATAAAAATTACCAATTGCAGAACCCTTAGTCGACTAATACAAGCTTGTTAGTCGGCTAACAAGGCATTTTCAAAGGTGTTTTTCATTCCCGGGCTCGGTTACTCGACTAGGACAGGCTTGTTAGTCGACTAGCTAAGCAAAAAACAAAATGAACAAAATCTGGGTTTGTTAGTCGACTAGGACAAGGAGGGTTAGTCGACTAGCAACTTAAAAATATTTGGGAAATTTTGATCCGGGATCGATTAGTCAACTAGGACAGTGGTGTTAGAGGTATGCCCTAAAACCAATCCTAAAGTGCATATCTATTTCATATTAGGATAAGAAGGTACTGCTTATCGTTTGTATGTTTAAATATATATACGATAATGTCCATGAATAAATGATAAGAGAAATGTGTATCTCAAGTTTGTTGAGATATGAAGACTCATATTTCTCATATACATTTATTCTTAAAGTGTTCCTGCTCATAGGTTTATTAAAGAGGACATTTATTAAACCGGCAAGAGTGGCACAGATTTAAACTAACTCCAATGGGAGGATAGGTAGTCTTTCCTATCAGTGTAGAGACACTTAGGTTAATCTGTGGGTGCATATTAGAGAATATGTACACTGAACTTGATCTACTAGAATATTCCTATGGATATTAAGTTAAAGGAATATTCTTATGTTACGTCCATTTGGTAATCCTAAGACCTGAGACACCATGGATGTCTTGTGCCTGAGTTATTAGGGTTTGATAGTGTTTTATACAGCCTTGATCTTAAGGTTGTAGTCAGCACTCATTGGCTCTAATAGGTCTTGCATGAAGGCATATGAGTGGTCAATAAGGAATCATCACTCTCAATGTTATGAGAGAGAATGTCAGGGTCAGTTCTTAAATATAACTCTCAATGTGAATCTCTGGACAGAGTGATAGATGAAATATGAAAGAGTTTCATAGGGTTCATCTTATTGAGATTATAATTTGAAGAACATATGACAAGAAAGTTAAGATAGGGTTTTGACTTGTATCCATACCCTAAATATCTTAACTGTGACATTAGGGGATGAAGGATTAAGTAACAAGAAGGGTTCATATAGTTCTGCTATTCACCCAAACCTAGGGCATGTCATGACACATTGCTAGACGTCACTCATGACCAGTGAAAGCCTATTGATAAGTGTTATCAATGAGGGCATAATTGGAATAGTTTCAATTAAACCTTTAAATAGAAAGTTTCTATTTTAGGCGACATGGAGATGTCCCTAGTCACTGCTAGGTTGGGGTGAACCCAATGGGTCACACACAATAGAGGGTAAGAGAGTTCCTTAAACTTGAGAGAGGGGAATCCTATGTTTAAGTTAACTTTGATTTTGATTAATTAAAAGTTAATTAATTAAAGGTCAAAATTAACCAAGAATAGGATTATTCTATTCAAGGATATTTGGTCATGCTAGCACTAGTAACCAAACATCCCTAAAAGAGGAGAATATCTATAAATATGAGTGTTTACACTCATTCTAGGGCAAGCAACCCCTTGGGCCGAAAATTCCCTCTCTCCTCTCCCTCTCCATTCTAGCTTTCTCAAGTGTTGTGGAAGACTAGAAGGGTTTAGGGAATCTTACCTTTGTGTGGATACCGTTGGAGGCTTCATTGCGTTGAAGTTCGAGGTCGAGGATTGCAAATCGAAAGGCGAATCAAGTAAGGTTAATTAATGTTTTATTAATTTATATGCTTGTTTGTAAATCTCATATCCCAATGCTTGTTCGATTCTTGTTTAGAATCTTTCGATGATGGAATCACTTTATTAAAAAGTTTTGTTTTCTCTTCCGCTGCGATTCCATGATTTCGATCGATTCCTTTCAGTGGTATCAGAGCCAAATCAAGCATGGATATGAGATTTAAGATGTTTGGCAATGGTTTAATTAATTAAAATCATGTTTTTTGATGGTTTAATCACTATACTTGAATTCGGCATTGAGGGGGCTGCCTCCATTGATATTGTTTTGATTTTATTTGGCAACTAGGGTTTTAGAAACCCTAGCTAGGTCACGGCCAAGGTGGGGCTGCACTAGAGAGTCACAGCCATGTAGGGTTTTATCCCTTTGGTATTATAAATGTGAGGGTTTGTAGAAAAACCAAAATAGTTTTTATGTTTTTCTCTCTCTCTCTCTCTCTATAATTTCGGATCTCTCTAGGGTTTTTTATGTTTATGTTTTGATTATTGGGGTTTCATCTCCATGATGGATTGAAGCTTTGAACATAATCAAAACCCCATAAAGGTACGGCTCTCTCTCCTCTCTCTCTCTATCACCATTCGGCCACTTAGGGTTTGTAAACCCTAATATGGTTCTTTGATGGTTTATTTTATGATTTGGGTTAAGGTAACCCTATAATCATTAAATATGTTTGAATCTTGAGTTTTAGAAATCCTTGATTCAAATAGATGAGGTTCTTGATTTTGAGAAAATTATGAACATAACTTGATTTTAAGAAAATTGGGTTTCAATGGTGATTAGGGTTTTAAAATACCCTCATGGGGATTTCGGCCATGGGTTTTACACCCTCTTGATTTTCGGCTACTAGGGTTTAATAACCCTAGAAAATATTTGCATGAGTCTTGATTGTTTTTAAATATGTTAAAAATTGATTCTTGATTATTGCAAATAACATTGTTTAATTTTATTTAAACTTGAATATTGATGAATGTTGTTAAAGAGTTCAACAATGGTGGATTAGGGTTCTTTGAATCCTTGTATTCATCATCAATGGTGGCTAGTTTTAGGTTTTAGAAACCCTAAACTAATATAGGAATATTTCCTAGTTTGTTTTAGGAATCCCTAAATGTCAAACTTGAATATTCCTAGTTTCTATTATGTGTATTGTTTAATTTAGGAAAGTTTCTTATTTTTGATTTGATTCTTTCTTATTTTAATTAATCACAATATAGAAATTATTGCAGCATATATGGAGTTTATGGAAACCCTAGAAAGGTTAGATTATGGTTAGATTTCCTAACCCTAACCCTAACCCTAACCCTAGCACACTCTCTCTCTCTCACTATGAATTTCGGCCACATGGGTTTGGAACCCTAGTGTGCCTTAATTAATTTTACATTTTCATGATCTTGTGTTCTTCATATGTTTTATAAAGTGTTTATAATATTTTCAAAATAAGTTTTATCGTTTTTTTGAAAATTAAAAATGAAGAACATGAAGATTTGATGAAAAGTGTTTTTATAAAACGTTTTTGTGTTCATGAGAGATTGTGAAATTCATGTGATGAACTATTGTTTTTAATTGCTTAAAAACATTTAGGGATGTTGCTAGATGATATATAAACATGTTAAAAACGTTTTAGCATGCTTGTATATTGATAGTTTTAATTTTGAAATCGTTTTGAAATTAAAATAGTGTTGCTGTTTTTCTGGGCAGCAATCAAGAAGCTTTTATAAAATCTATAGAAAATAGTTTCTGGGATTTTTGAAGCTTGCCACCTATTGACTTCATTAATATAAGGTCTTAACAAAGTCTAGGAAGGGTTCCCATGATTTT
>JAESVK010027609.1:0-20448 GCA_017140935.1 Hamamelis virginiana | reverse complement strand
ACCCAAAATCAGAAACAAAACTCATAGTTAAACCCATGCATATTCGGATCAAGCATATAAAACCCACCAAATCAGAAAATAAAAGAGAGAAAAAGAAGAAGGAGAAGAAAGAGAAAATTAAAAAGCAAGGTACAAACTTACCTTAGCCTCCTCAACAATGGAGTCCGGCGGCTTCTTCGGTGGCAGCTCCGGCGAGACAAGGTGGCAGCATTTCCCCTCCACCTCGGCTTCTCTCTCTCGGGTCCCCCTCTCTCTTTCTCTAAACTCTCATAACAAATAAGGAAAAGAAGAAACCAGCCCACGGTTTTAACAAAAGAAGAAAAGAAGAAAAAAAAAAAAAAGCTGGTTTGCAAAATTATTATTATTATTATATTTTTAAGTTTAAATCACAAATTCTATCAAATTTTTAAAATCACCTCAACTTATATAGAAAAATAAAGTACGCATTTTATTTAATTGCAAAATCACCCCGAACTTATTAAAATACTAAAATATGTCTTAAAATTTTTTGGGTTATCACAAAATTGATTCATTAGACTATTTAGTCTATGATTTTTCTCAAATATGTTTCCCTCATAAACAATCACAAGATGATCCCAAGCTTGTTTTGATGTTTCAAAATTTTCAATTCATTTTAGATCATGATCATTTAGAGCCTCACATATAAGTTTGAAACCAATTTTATTCCAATTTTGAGATTCAATTTCATCCCTACTCCAATTTTCAAGAGGTTTCAAGATGAGTTCACCATCATTGTTCAACATGGGATGTGACCAACCCATTTCTACACTTCTCCACACATTAACATCAATGGATTCCAAAAAGATTTTCATTTTGATTTTCCAGTACATGAACTTAATGTTCTCCAACCTTGGGGGTTTTTGAACACAAGTGGATTCACACAAAGAATTTGTAGTCACAACAAAATCAGTGAAATTACCCTCCTCATTTTCAGACTCATTCTCGTGAGAGGTATTATTCTCCTCATCACTATCACTCAAAGTTGCATTATGAGCTTTATTTTGATTTCTTCTCTTTTCAGGACATTCTGTAACCCTATGACCAGGTTTGTGACAATTGAAACATTCTTTTCCAGTTTTTGAATTCCTATTGTCAACTTTTGATGATGATGTCCATTGACCTCTGTCAAACGTTTTATTTTGATTTGAAAAACCTTGTTTAGCTTTGAGATATTTTTTGTATTGTTTAACAAACAGTGCAAGTTCATCATCATTCACATCAAGAACATTTTCATGTGATTTAAGATCTTCCTTCATTGAAGATAGAGCAATACCTTTGTTTTTAGTTTTTGAATCTTTTAGATTCATTTCAAATGTTTGAATGGGTCCAACCAATTCATCCACTCGAATTGAACCTATGTCTTTGCTCTCTTCAATAGCAGTGATTTTGGGTTGAAACCGATCAGGGAGAGATCTTAAAATCTTTTTGACAACTTAAAAATCAGGAATTCTTTCACCAAGATTAAAAAAGGAGTTAACAATATCACTCAATTTAGCATAAAACTCTGAAAATGTCTCATTTTCTTCCATGCAAATTCTATCAAACTGAGAAGTGAGCATTTGAAGTTTTGAGTTCTTGACAAGGGTGGTACCTTCATGAGTTATTTTCAAAATATCTCATGCTTCCTTGGATGTTTCACACATCATGATTCTACGATATTCGCTAGCACTTAAGGCATTGCAAATTGCATTCAGACCTCTATTGTTCCAACTAGCTTTTTCTAATTCTTCATTTTCCCATAAATCAGCGGGTTTAGGTATGGTATCCTCAACAACTTTCATATTGGGAGGAGTCCAACCTCTCTTAACAGAAACCCATACCCTTTCATCTAGAGATTTCAAGAATATTCTCATCCTAGCCTTCCAATAGGCATAATTTGATCCATCAAACTTTGGTGGACGTGTGACAGAATTTCCTTCTTCCATGGAAGAGTGAAATTATGATCTAGAGACCCTATCACCTAGGTGTAAGCCTATCACAGTGAATTAGGCTCTGATACCAATTGAAAAACCTAATCCCTACTAGATCACACGAATTTCACCACTTTTAAATTCAAGCAACAAGTATGAGATAAATCAGCCACACTCAAGAAACATGGTTTGAGTTGAATGTAAATATCAAATAACATGTAGATCGAAAAACACAAGATGAATCTACTATCAAGAGGGATCCATGAACACAAGAATCATTCCATCCTTCTTGATAGCTAGAAATCACATCAACAAATATTAAACGAACACACGATATACGTGGATACCCTTTCGGGAGAAAACCACGGGAGAACAAGAGCAATCCACTATGAAAGAAGAGTTACAGAGATTATACCATACACTCTATCTCACCAACCCATGGCCTAGTGTACTGAGATCTCATCAACTCAGTCCATCGAGTCCGCCTTCTTCAAAGCTTGCTCACCAACTACTCAAGTAGTCTCACTCTTGATGTCTTCATCCAAGAGCCATGAGAATGATCCTATCTCCACTGATGATTCTCACACTATGTATGTAAATTTGGTTTCCAAGGTTTCTAATCCATTCTAAGAAAAGTCCATGATCAAATAATGAATATTCAAGCTCAATCTCAATTTAGAAAGTAAGAACAACTGCCCACAAGTGAAGAACCAAGATAGGTCTAAGAATAGAAATGTTTTCTGGAGGCTGAGGTCACTAGAATCTCGAGTGACCTAATCCTTTTATAGTGTGATCAGTAACCAATGAGAAAACAGGGTAAAAAGTAGGCAGAATTAGGGTTTGTACGAACTTGGATCGATCCAGCCAAGACTTGGATCGATCCAAATTGAATTAACCAAAAAACAACATTCTGTAGTTGAGTTTAACTCGAAATTGGATCAATCCAGCCAAGGCTTGGATCGATCCAGCTTGGCCAATGTTCAATTTTCAAACACGAATTGTGAAGATACAAACATGGGATCGATCCAGGTCAACCTTGGATCGATACAAGTATTCCTAAACTCCCAATTTCCAAAGGCGTAAACATGGAATCGATCCAGTTCAACCTTGGATCGATCCAAGTATTCATAAACCCTGATTTTACAAGTTTAAGAGGAATATAATGAGTTCTAACCTCCTAGGTTCAATCCTTAGGTCACTAGGTCACTTACCATCCTAATCCATGGAGATATAGAACCATTTTAGCACAGCTTCACTTGTGATCATCAGTACACATCTATAAATGTACAATCCCAAACCAAGTTTTGAAACGAAACAAGCCAACACACAAACACTAAACCTAACATAAGCCAACAACCCTGGCTTGTAGGATAAACAAAATAAAACTTAACTATACAATATTTACAAGTGTAAATGTAAAAGAGATACAGGGATTGTGTAATTAGAATGTACAGACATTCCTAAAAAATTTTAACATGTGCCTCTAAATCCTGTCTCCATGCAGCTAGGTTCAACACATTCACCTGGGGGATTGCAATTATGCAAGGGTGAGCTGACAGACGAAGCTCAGTAGGAAAACGTACAACCTCATTAAAACAACTATAAAGTATAAACTTAGCACAATCACAATCCATTTTCAATTCACAACATAATGCAATGCAAAGTAAAATAACTTTCATGTCCATTCTAAGTTCCTCGAGGTGGTTCAACAACCAATAGGTGAGGAAAGCAGCGCTATAGAAAGATCCAATCTTAGGCCTTACAACATCTCCTCAGCCTAGACAATCACGATATAGCCCCTTTCGCTTCCACCTAGGCAAATACTGCTTGTTAAACAATCTTTGAAACAAATCACTTAACAATCCTTTGACAATTCACATAACAATCCTTTGATCACATTTCATCACTTTTCGACTTATTTCACCATTTTCCATAATTCAAAAGCCAGTACTGCCCCAAAGTCCAGGTTCTATCATGATTGCAAAACTGTAATCAATAATGCAATGCTTTTCATAACAATAAACTTCATCAAATAATGAAATCATAATACATAAGCCTTTTAATTCAATTCCATCTTATCACAAGCATACAGGTATAATCGTTTATAACAAGAATCGTAAGTTTTCCTACCTGTATTGTTGAACTAAATACAATTTATTGGAGACTGGACTAGCTCTGAGAGTCACCTATCAACCACAATAAGAGGTATTAATAATAAACAGCATCAATTATGCATAATTAAACATTAATAACTCACTTTATAAAAACAATGACATTACAACCTTTAAATATGTACCAATTAAGTCTCAAATGATTTCTATGCATGCAAAGATTACTCAACAAGAGTATCAAATGAAGAAATTTAAGCAAAAATATGAAATATTCAAACTTGGACTGCATTAGTCGACTAGACAGGGGTTTGTTAGTCGACTAGGACTTATTAGTCAACTAGGTCAATCATGTTAGTCGACTAGAAGTTGCAGGGTGTGAAAAATTCCCGAGAGATGATTTTTGGTTAGTCGACTAGTGTGAGACCCCAAAATTTTCAATAGTAAATTTTTCTTAATTATTATTATTTTATTTTATTTATTGCACACATGGAATTTTGTTATTGGCCATAGTGTGCCATGTGGACACTTTTTGAGAAGGGTGCATGAGAGTATTATGAATGCATTATTGTGTCGACAAGTGGTGGAGTAATGCATTATAATTGAAATGCATTATTGTGTCGGCAAGTGGTGGAATTTAATTGAGTGTTATTAATATAATAATATAATAATTTATATTAATATAATTAATATGAATTGACGGAAGTGGTGGGTGTGTGTGTGTATGTGTGTGTGTGTGTCTATATATATATATATATATATATAGTGTGGGGGAGGGAGACATGATAAGAGATAAGGGAGAGAAAGAAAATAATAGTGGGTCGGCATTTTTTGGAGTGCTTGGGAGTAGCTAGATGAGTGGGGTGTTTTATTATATTATATATATATATAATATAATAATAAGGGAGTGGGGGAAGAAAGTGAGAGAGAGAAGGGAGTTAAGAGGGAGAAGGGAAGATAAAAGGAAGGGAATGAGAGAGCTCAGAGGAAGGGAAGGAGAGTCGGAGAAGAGGAGAAGGAAAAATAAGAGAGAAGACTTGGAAAAGAAAGAGAAGGAGAGAAAAATGAGAAGCTAAGGGGAAGATGGAGCTGCACAAACGCAGAATAATTGGTAATTTAATTGCATAATTTCGAGCTTAGTGAGGTGAGATAGTATTTCTATTTTGATTATATTTCAATTTTTGGATTGAATATGGTATGATTTAATGATGAAATAATGACTTACCTATATATGATATATATATATGTATGGGGATTTCAAATCTTGGATTTTTATTTTATATAAAAATGAAAAGCTGAAACTTTGGGACTATTTTTCCTATCAACTATATCAACTCAGGATCATGTGTACCAAATTTGGGAATTTTCCGATGAGTAGATTAATTTCTATAATTTTCTGAAGTTTAGAAATACTGAAACTTTGAAAATTTGTAGTATATTGTGTATATGTCCGAAAATTCTAAAATTTGAGTATATTGTAAAGCTTGAATTTATGGATTTTGAGAGACAAGAATCATGGAAAAGACCTATGGGTGAATGAGAATTTCTAGAGAGAGAAAGCTTCCATGAAGCTTTAATAGTAGACACAAGCTGTATTTTCATAGTTTATCGAAAAATTATGATTTTTACATATATGGTGTAGATTGATTTTATATGAATTTAGAACTTTGAATCACTTCAATTGGATGTGAATTGTGAGAGAAATTGAAAACCGAAGTTGCCGAAAAATCTGAAATTTTATTAACGAGCCTACTTTGGCATCATTTTAAATATGTTCGGATGGGAGGTGTTATACACCACCATTATATTTTGAAAGCTTGTATCACACAGATTCTATAACATCTTGAATCATCCAAATCGGATGAGTAACGAAGGAGATATAAGTGTGCAAAGTTGGCCAAAAAGATGGAAAATATTGACGTAACATGTACGTGAGTGTGCATGTATAATCCTGTGTGGTGAAGGTGCATAGTAGACCATACAACCTCGATTGCAAATTAGTGCTTGTGAATATCATTTTGACTTGGAATTATTTTTAAAAATCCTATTAAATTAAGTTGATATTAATGAGTACAAAAGTTGCTGTTTGGGAGGCATGAAAGAGCCTAGAAAATTATGGAGCATAGTGAAGGTGCACCATAAGGCTTACCATGTGACCTCATTGTATTTTGACTATTCTAGTATGATTTTTCAATCTAACAAAATTTGATAAATTCTACAAAAATCAAACAAGTGTCCTAGAATGGATTATTGTATAGAAAATACATGTGGATAGAAAAATTAACTATCTTCCAAATTGTGAGTCTTTGGAAAATAGTTAAAAATCAAGAATAATTGATTTTTATAAAATCAGGATGATTAGTGAAAGATCTTGGAAATACAAGTTATGGAAATCATATTGGCATATATATATACTGTTAATATATGCATGTGATATTTGTAAAGTTTATAACATGCTGTTATTATTATGAATAAAATGATGAAGCATGTTAATTGTTATGTATAAAATACATACATATGATAATTGCCATAATTATTGCACATAAAATTGGCATATGGCATGTGGTGATGATGTTATGAGAAAGTGACTGGGCTTAATAGTAAATTCCATACATCTCATAGTAACAGTGTGTTTTGAGAAAATAAACCGTACACTTGTCATGTGAATATGCGTATATGGGCGCGCATGTTACGCGTGCAGGCAGAGCGGACAATATTGTTACTTGGAGAAGTACGGGGTGTTACAGTGGCACAGTTACATGTGGTGGCTCAAGTTGAGTGAGCAGAATGATTTATTTGTATATCATTGATATAATTGTTGATATGAGATATATGTTGAGTTGATATACTATGAAATGTATGCACGAATTGACATACATGAATTGTTGATATGAGATGTATGCCATATGTATTGCATGTAATAATTGCATCTGGCATGAGACATAGTTACATGTGAGATATATTGCATAGAAAATCATATGCATTTATGATTATTTTTGTAACTGTGGAAACAATGAGTTGAGATACCACCGATGGACAAAAGATCCTGGAAACAGTTAGTGCACTAATATATCACCCTTGCTAAAAACAGTACGTAAATCCTCTTGTCAATGAGTGACAATCGCGGTAGGTCCTAAAAAGGCGGGGACTGGGTGATATACATCCTAAAAAGGCGGGGATGCTGTTGTGGTTAAGATGGTTGAGTACCTTAAAAATGAGGTAGCCATCTGTTATGATGTTATGATGAAATGGTAAAATGGTGAATCCTAAAATAAGGTTACCATCAGTGTGAATGGTTGATGTTTTGCAGGAAAAGCAGAACAGAGAAAATGACAGGTATGACTGCATGAGCATTGCATCATATATCTGTCATATGCATAAAGCATGCATGTACTGTAAAATTATTTATTGTGAAAAAGTGATGGATATATTCTGTAATATATATAAATGAATTACAGATATGATGATTTATTTATGTGATATTTGGCTGATGATAAAATTTGTTGACAGATATGAGAATATGGAAGGATGTGAATATTTCTGAATGTATTGAGACAAGAAGATATTGTATTCTTGTAATATGAATTACAATAATAAAAATGACTCACCGTGGACGTAGGCAATTTTGCCGAACCACGTAAACCCTGGCGTTTGTTTATTTTTCTGCTATGTGTTTTCTTTAAGAGGATGACACGTTATCAGCATGAGACTCTATCCAACTCAGTAAACTAAATGGATGTTTTCGGAATTTGGGTACATTACGGGACTGTACTCAGGATACAAACTAGTACTCAGCGCTATCTTTAATTGTTGAGATGTTGAAAAAAAAAATATTTAAAGACTTCCGCACGCGTATTTTGAAAAAACTGTTTTAAACTGTGTTAATTTTAAAAAGAAATTACTTAAAAGATAAGCGCTTGGTGTTTTATGTCACTGTGGCATTTCCGCATAGGGGTTACCCTGTGTGGGGTGTTACAACTAGACACATAGTATTAGTCGACTAAGGCTCGGTTAGTCAACTAGGCACATAACATTGGTCGACTAATGTACTACCAGCAACCCTGAAACACGATTTAACATCAATAGTCGACTAACCACTATGCAATAGTCGACTAAGCACCTATAGAACCGCCATTAACGAGCTTCAAGCTTTTCAAAAACTTACCAAATCATCATACATCAATTCCAAACCTTCAAAATCATCAAAACAAGCTTCAAAGACATAAAATTCACAAGAATTACTCAAAACATTAATTTCAAAGATTCATTTTGAACCAAATTCAAAAACCCATAAACTAAAAATTACAATCCATACAAGCTTTAACAACTTCAAACTTCAATCAAAAACTCATTTCCATCATAAACCCAATCCAAAAACATAATTTAAACACTATACCCATTATCAAAACTCATAACCAAGCATCCAAACTCTTCAAATCCGAAAATTATAATAAGAAAACTTAGTCACAATAACATAAACTCACCTTCAAAACTGAAATCCAATAGAAAATTTGACAAAAACTTGGTAGCTCCCTACTTCTCTCTCTCTTTCTCTCAGTCAGTTCTCAACTCTCTCTCTTTCTCCCGAAGATTGTCGAAGGTTTTGATAAACGGTGGATACATATCCAATTTCAAATAAAATCAGGACACAAATGTCCTTATTTGAATTGTTTAAAACCTTTTGGTAATTGCACAAAACCTTTTATATAAATCAAGTTATTTCTACTTCTAAACACCCTCATTTTCATAAAAATAACCTTCTATAATAATCTACCCTTTCCACACATTTCAAAAATACAATCACAACAGTTCATTTATCTCATTATCAACTAACATTTAGCATATAAACACATAAATCAACTTATAGCCATACTAATTTAACATTTATGCATATAATTAGAAATTTAAAATTCTAGGTTCTTACAATCTACCCACCTTATAAAAATTTCGTCCTCGAAATTTAAATCATACCTCTACCCACAAAGATATGTGGATATTTTTCTCGCATCGAGGATTCAAGTTCCCATGTAGCTTCTTCTACCCCATGATTTCGCCATAAAACCTTTACATGAGGTATCACTTTATTCTTGAGTACTTTTTCCTCTCTGTCCAAAATCTGTACTGGTTTCTCCTCATAAGAAAAATCTTCTTGCAACTCTATCTGAGGAATTGGAACAACATGAGAAGGATCAGAAATGTACTTCCACAACATTGACACATGAAACATTGGATGTATTCCCTTCCATTCTACTGGTAGTTCCAATATGTATGCAACTGGCCCGACTTCTTGCAATACTCTGAATGGCCCGACATATCTGGGTGATAGCTTCCCTTTCTTCCCAAATCTGACTATCCCTTTCCTTGGAGAGGCTTTGAGAAAAACCCAATCATCAACATTGAACTTCAAAGGCCGTTTTCCACTATCAGCATAGCTTTTCTGCCTGTCTTGTGCTATCCGAAGTCTCTCTCTGATGACAGGTATCTTTTCAGAAGTCACTTTAACTAAATCAGATCCCAAAATAATTTTATCACCCACATCTGTCCAACAAACTGGAGATCTGCAAGGCCTACCATACAAAGCTTCATAAGGAGCCATGCCAATACTGGCTTGATAACTGTTGTTGTAGGAAAACTCTGCTAGCTTCACATATTTATCCCATGACATCCCAAAATCCAAAATACAAGCACGTAACATATCCTCTAAAGTCTGAATTGTTCTTTCTGACTGTCCTTCTGTCTGGGAATGATAGGCTGTACTCATTTGAATTCTGGTTCCCATTGCTTCCTGCAAAGCTTCCCAAAATTGAGCTGAAAATCTTGGATCTCTATTTGATACAATTGATAGTGGTGCTCTATGCAAACACACAATTTGATTCACATACAAATTAGCCAACTTACTAATTGAATCCGTGCTTTTCATAGGCAGAAAATGAGCTGTCTTTGTCAATCTATCAACAACAACCCATATTGAATCATATTTAGCTAAAGTTACTGGCAATCCTGATACGAAGTCCATAGTCACATGCTCCCATTTCCAAACTGGAATAGGTAATGGCTGAGTTAATCCTGCACGCCTTTGGTGTTCTGTTTTTACCTGCTGACATGTTAAACATCTTTTTACATACTCAGCTACATCTCTTTTCATTCCTCGCCATCAATACTGTCTTTTCAAGTCTTGATACATCTTTGTCGTGCCAGGATGTATTGAGAATTTGGAATGATGAGCATTATCTAATATCTCCTGTCTGAATGGACCTTTAGGAACTACTAATCTGCCTTTGTATTTCATTCCACCATCATATTCTGATATCTGCCACTGGTCAGGTTCTTGATACATCTTTCCAAGAAAAGGACTCAGAAATAAACCACTCACCTGAGCTTCAATTATTCTTTGTGGGAGATAAGCTGGAGAAAGAAAATTATACAGACAAGCTCTGTCTTCTGTTGCCAATCCATAAATCTCATAATCTTCTAAGAAATTCCATGTCTCCCATCTGAGTAAAGCTAAACTACTCATTTTCACTCCAGATTTTCTGCTCAAAGCATCTGCAACAACATTAGCTTTACCTGGATGGTACTGAAGAGAAAAATCATAATCATTAGCATACTCCATCCATCTGCGTTGTCTCATATTCAGCTCTTTCTGGGTAAAAATGTACTTCAGGCTTTTATGATCCGAGAACACATCAAAATTCGCGCCATATAAATAGGATCTCCATGTCTTGAGTGCAAAAACAATGGCTGCCAATTCGAGCCAATTCGAGATCGTGTGTTGGATAGTTCTCTTCATGAGGTTTTAGCTGTCTGGATCCATAAGCAATAACTCTTCCCTGTTACATTAAAACACAACCCAAACCTTTACCTGAAGCATCACAGTATACCTAATAGCTGATCCCTGCCTCTAGACTAATCAATACTGGAGCTGTAGTCAATCTCCTCTGTAGCTCGATAAAGGCATTTTCACAATCTTCTGTCCATTCAAATCTCACTACCTTGCGTGTCAATCTGGTCAAAGGATGCGCTATACAAGAGAAGTCTTGTATAAATTTACAGTAATAACCCGCCAGACCCAGAAAACTTCGGACTTCTGTAGCATTTTTAGGTCTTTCCCAGTTAAGTACAGCTTCAATCTTAGAAGGATCAACAGCAATTCCTGCCTGAGATATAACATGCCCGAGAAATTGTACCTCCTGTAGCCAAAATTCACACTTCTTCTTGTTGGCATACATCTGGTTTTCCTTCAAAGTCTGCAATACTATGTTAAGATGTATATAATGTTCCTCCCTAGATTTAGAATAAACAAGAATGTCATCAATAAAAACAATAACAAACTTATCTAAATAGTGACGAAACATTCTGTTCATGAGATCCATAAATGCTGCTGGGGCATTGGTCAATCCAAAAGGCATAACCAAGAACTCAAAATGTCCATAGCGGGTACGAAAAGCTGTCTTCGGAATATCTTCCTCTCTAATTCGCAGTTGATAATACCCTGACTTCAAATCAATCTTTAAAAATAACAGGACCCACCCAACTGATCAAACAATTCATCAATGCGTGGAAGAGGATACCTGTTCTTCACAGTGACACTGTTAAGATTCCTGTAATCAATGCACAGCCTCAAAGAACCATCTTTCTTCTTTACAAATAATACTGGTGCTTCCCAGGAAGACTTGCTTGGCCTGATGAATCCTTTTTCCTCCAACTTTGTTAACAATTCATTCAGAACTTTCATTTCAGCAGGAGCCATTTTGTACGGAGGCAAATTAATAGGAGCTGTTCCCGGATATACTTCAATGGCAAAATCATGTTCTCGATGTGGCGCTAACCCTGGCAACTCATCTGGAAAAATATCTAAAAAATTATGTACAACTTCTACCCTAAACAAATCAAACTAGGCTGATCCTCAAGTTCTAAAGCAGTTAATAAACTAGTCAACCCAGACATACAAGAACGTCTAAAAGATTTCTTCGAATGGGGATAAAGAACATTCACCCCTCTCTCTTGCACATAAATATTCTCAAACCCATCTGGAGTTAAGACTTTCACCTTCTTAGCCTAACAATCCACAAGAGCTCTATATTTACACAACCAATCCATACCCAAAATAATATCATACCGGGATGTACTAAGATTTAACACAAGAAGTTCAGCTAGCATAGCATAGACATCCATTTTAATAGGGCAAGAATGGCAAACATATTTCAAAACAACATGTTCACCTATAGGCGTTGATACCCTAAGAGGATATTCTAACTCATCAAATTTTAACTCTAAAGAAAATACACATCCAGAATCAATGAAAGAATGTGTAGCACCAGGATCAAACAAAATACGAACCCATGAGTTGAAAAGAAGAAACATACCTTTTACAACCTCATTTGAAGCTCCTGTATGTGTAGGTATAAGAGAAAATACACGCGGCTAAGCTCCAGCACCTCGACCTCTACCTTTGCCAGGCTGTCCTCTACCCTGACCACTCGACTTGGCCTTCTAGATAAAGCCTCAGATTGTTGTGTTGAAGGATAAGGAGCCTGAAATCTTGGGGGTCCCTGATATGACTGTTGAGATCCCTGATAATACTGTGGAGGCTGGTACTGTTGTGGAGGTCTATACGGCTGTGTGGATGGCCTGAATTCTTGTTGAGATGGCCTGAATTCTTGTGGCGATGGTCGTTGTTGCTGTGGTGGTGAAGGTCTGGAAAATAAAGGCTCATATGGACAATTTTGTTTGATATGTCCCTGCTGTCCACAACCAAAACATGAACGAACCTGTCTCATAAATCCTCTGCTTTGCCCTTCAGATGGTGATCTGAAATAGGGAGAACCCCTACCATAAGATCCTGTACTGCCACTAGAACTGGCACGCTTACTAGAAACATGGGTCTGCCTTGCCATCCTGATCTAGCCATACCACCGCCTTGACTTAAACCTTGCCCCCTGTAAGAAGTAGATGCAAAAAATGATAAACGCCCTCTGGCTTCAGCCAATTTCTGTTCAATATTTGTAACAGCTTCAATTGCTTCATTTAAATTATCAAATGTCTGGTTAATCATCCTGTCATTGATCTCTGGTCGTAGCTTTTGCTTGAAACATCTAGCTTCCTCAGCGCTACTGATTGTATTAATGAATTGTCGCAATTCTCTGAACTCTGCTTTATACTGAGTTACAGGCTTAGTACCCTGCGTTAGAGCTTTGAATTCTGCTGCTTTAGATTTTTTATAGGCGGGTTTGTAGTAATTTCTCTTAAATAACTCTTTAAATTTGGACCACAACATAGGTCCTGGATTTTCTGGAGTTGCTGGATTCACTGCCCTAGCTGTATTTCACCATCTATGTGCTGTTTTTCGCAGAAAATTTGTGGCAAACTCCACTCGAAATTCATCTGGAGTACTTGACAAACTTAACAACTGTTCTATATGTTCAAGCCACCTTCCTGCTTGAGATGGATCAGTGCTTCCCATAAAAATAGGTGGGTGGTTGTTGCGTAATCGTGTTAGTGCAGCTTTTTTCCGGGCCTCAAAAGAATCATCAACTCTACGCATTAATTCAGATAGATTTCGCAAGGTTTGCTGTGCCACATCTTGCTCATGTACTTCAATTCTAAAGACACGGGTAGGTTGTCTTCTTGGCGGCATTTTTAGTTTATTTCCTGTTGCACCAATTGAAACACATATATAATACAAAATTCCCAAATCATATACCCTTCGCATATATTCGTTTCACACAAAATAAGATGCATGTCTTAATCTTACTAAAGTCACTTAAAGTCTTCTATATGAAGTGTGTGAACTCCCATTGAGATCTACTAATGAGCTCTGATACCATAAAAATTGTGACGGTCCAAACCTGTTCTATGACGATATTATGCATTATATCGGAATAGACCAAGAATGGGATGAAACAATTTGAATTATATTAATAAACTCAAAAGAAACCCACAAAGATGTATATATGCCATGTCATGCAAATGCCCATATCGATTAGAAGAAAACAAAATAAGCCAACAACCCTGGCTTGTAGGATAAACAAAATAAAACTTAACTATACAATATTTATAAGTGTAAATGTAAAAGAGATATAGGGATTGTGTAATTAGAATGTACAGACATTCCTCAAAAATTTTAACATGTGCCTCTAAATCCTGTCTCCATGCAGCTAGGTTCAACACGTTCACCTGGGGGATTGCAATTAAGCAAGGGTGAGCTGACAGACGAAGCTCAGTAGGAAAACGTACAACCTCATTAAAACAACTATAAAGTATAAACTTAGCACAATCACAATCTACTTTCAATTCACAACATAATGCAATGCAAAGTAAAATAACTTTCATGTCCATTCTAAGTTCCTCGAGGTGGTTCAACAACCAATAGGTGAGCAAAGCAGCGCTATAGAAAGATCCAATCTTAGGCCTTACAACAACTCTTCAGCCTAGACAATCACGATATAGCCCCTTTCGCTTCCACCTAGGCAAATACTGCTTTTTAAACAATCCTTGAAACAAATCACTTAACAATCCTTTGACAATTCCATCTTATCACAACCATACAGGTATAATCGTTTATAACAAGAATCGTAAGTTTCCCTACCTGTATTGTTGAACTAAATACAATTTATTGGAGACTGGACTAGCTCTGAGAGTCACCTATCAACCACAATAAGAGGTATTAATAATAAACAACATCAATTATGCATAATTAAACATTAATAACTCACTTTATAAAAACAATGACATTACAACCTTTAAATATGCACCAATTAAGTCTCAAATGATTTCTATGCATGCAAAGATTACTCAACAAGAATATCAAATGAAGAAATTTAAGCAAAAATATGAAATATTCAAACTTGGACTGCATTAGTTGACTAGACAGGGGTTTGTTAGTCGACTAGGTCAATCATGTTAGTCGACTAGAAGTTGCAGGGTATGAAAAATTCCTGAGAGCTGATTTTCGGTTAGTCGACTAGGACTTGTTAGTCGACTAGGTCAATCATGTTAGTCGAATAGAAGTTGCAGGGTGTGAAAAATTCCCGAGAGCTGATTTTCGGTTAGTCGACTAGACACATAGTATTAGTCGACTAAGGCTCGGTTAGTCGACTAGGCACATAACATTAGTCGACTAATGTACTACCAGCAACCCTGAAACACAATTTAACATCAGTAGTCGACTAATCACTATGCATTAGTCGACTAAGCACCTATAGAACCGCCATTAACGAGCTTCAAGCTTTTCAAAAACTTACCAAATCATCATACAGCAATTCCAAACCTTCAAAATCATCAAAACAAGCTTCAAAGACATAAAATTCACAAGAATTACTCAAAACAATTGATTAATTTCAAAAATTCATTTTGAACCAAATTCAAAAACACATAAACTAAAAATTACAATCCATACAAGCTTTAACAACTTCAAACTTCAATCAAAAACTCATTTCTATCATGAACCCAATCCAAAAACATAATTTAAACACTATACCCATTATCAAAACTCATAACCAAGCATCCAAACTCTTCAAATCCGAAAATTACAATAAGAAAACTTAGTCACAATAACATAAACTCACCTTCAAAACTGAAATCCAATAGAGAATTTGACGAAAACTTGGTAGGTCCCTGCTTCTCTCTCTCTTTCTCTCAGTCGGTTATCAACTCTCTCTATTTCTCCCGAAGATTGTCGAAGGTTTTGATAAACAGTGGATACATATCCAATTTCAAATGAAATCAGGACACAAATGTCCTTATTTGAATTGTTTAAAACTTTTTGGTAATTGCACAAAACCTTTTATATAAATCAAGTTATTTATACTTCTAAACACCCTCATTTTCATTAAAATAACCTTCTATAATAATCTACACTTTCCACACATTTCAAAAATACAATCACAACAGTTCATTTATCTCATTATCAACTAATATTTAGCATATAAACACATAAATCAACTTATAGCCATACTAATTTAACATTTATGCATATAATTAGAAATTTAAAATTCTAGGTTCTTACAGGTATGCCCAAAGAGTGTCGGTTAGTCGAAGAGACCAATCCTTGCGGTTCGGGTTAACCGTCTTTTCTAAAATATGTTTTATCTCCTTATTGGCTAGTTCGGCTTGACCATTAGTCTGTGGGTGATAAGCAGTGGAAACCTTATGTGTGACTCCATACTTTTTAACCAAATTTTCAAACGGCCTATTGTAAAAATGAAGCCCACCATCACTAATGATTGCACGAGGCATCCCAAAACGAGAAAAATGTGTTTTTTCAAAAATTTCAAAACCACCTTGTGATCATTCGTTCTCATTGGGATGGCCTCCACCCACTTTGAGACATAGTCCACCGCCAATAAAATATACAAGTACCCACAAGAGGAGGGAAAAGGACCCATGAAGTATATACCCCAACAGTCAAAAATTTCAATAATTAAAATGGGGGTAAGATGCATCATGTTCCTTTTTGTAACACCTCTTAATTATTGGCACCGAGCACAAGTTTTGCAAAATTCAAATGAGTCTTTAAACAATGAAGGCCAATAAAAACCGGCTTGCAAAATCTTTTCAGCTGTTTTCCTAGCAGAAAAATGCCCTCCACAAGCTTCAGAATGACAAAAGGTGAGTACCCTAATTTGTTCGTCGTTGGGCACACACCTTCTCATCAACGGATCCGGGCAGTATTTAAAGAGATAGGGATCATCAAAAAAATAATTTTTCACATCAACCAAAAATTTTCTTTTCTGTTGAGAAGTCCACCTATTTGGGATTTATCCTGTCACAATATAATTCACAATGTCAGCATACCAAGGACAACTAACAAGTGCAAACAGTTGCTCGTCTGGGAATGTGTCACCTATGGGTAGACCCTCATAAGCTGTCTCCAATACCAAACGAGAGAGGTGGTCAGCTACCACATTATCGACTCCTTTCTTATCTTTTATGGTTACATTGAACTCTTGGCAAAGTAAAATCCACCTAATGAGACGGGGTTTAGTATCCTGCTTAGAGAGCAAGTACTTCAACGCCGCATGATCAATGAAAATTACTATGGGAGACCCTACAATGTAAGACCTGAACTTGTCTAGGGCAAAGACTACAGCTAAGAACTCTTTTTCCGTAGTTGTATAATTGGACTGGGCGGAATCTAGAGTTTTGCTAGCATAGTAAATTACGAAGGGCCTCTTATCTTCCATTTGCCCTAAAACAACTCCTACGGCGTAATCACTAGCGTCACACATGATTTCGAAAGGAAGTTCCCATTTAGGAGGTCGCATGATAGGAGGTGCAATCAACATACTTTTTAACTTTTCAAAAGCCTCCTCACATGCTTGTGACCATTCAAAAACAACATCCTTGGCAAGTAAATTGCACAAGATACGGGATATAGCACTAAAATTCCTTATGAACCTCCTATAAAAACCTGCGTGACCTAAGAAGGACCGTATTGTTAGAAGTATGCCCTAAAACCAATGCTAAAGGGTATATTAAGTTTCATATTATCATAATATATGGAAGGTATAACTTATCTAATATGTTCTAACATATATGATAAGGTCCATGAATAAATGATAAGAGAGATATTCATCTCAAGGAGTTGAGATAGAGAGACTGATATTTCTCATATACATCTATTCTAAAAGAGTTCCTACTCAAAGGTTTATTAAAGTGGATATTTAATTAACCGTTTGAAGAGTAGCACAGATTTAAACCAACTCATATGCAGGATCGGTAGTCTTTCCTATCAGTGTAGTGACACTTAGGTTAATCTGTGGGTGCATATTAGAGAATATGTACACTGAACATGATCTACAAAGAATAATCCTATGGTAGTTCTGTCAAAGGAATATTCTAGTGTTATGTCCATTTATTTGGTAGTCCTTAGACCTGAGACACCATAGCTGTCTTATGCATAGGTTGCTAGAGTTTGATAGTATCTTGTACAGCCTTATCCATAAGGTTGTAATTGGTGCTTATTGGCTCTACTGAGTTATGCATGAAGATGGATGAGTGTCCAATAAGGGATCATCACTCTCAGTTATATGAGAGAGAATGTCAGGATAAGTTCACAAAGATAATTCTCAAAGGGAACCTCTGGCCAGAGTGATAGGTAAACAGTGAAAAGAGTTTCACTGCGATTGCCTTATTGAGATTATATTTTGTGGGACAAATATCAAGTTGTTAAGATAGGGTTTGACTAAAACCATACCTATTATCTTGACTGTGACATTAGGGGATGAAGGATTAAATAACATGAAGGGTTCACATAGTTTTGCTATTCACCTAAACCTAGGGTATGTCATGATATGTTGCTAGATGTCACTCATGACCAGTGAAAGCCGATTGATAAAGTGTTATCAATGAGGGGAAAATTGGAATCGTTCCAATTGAACCTTAAAATAGAAAGTTTCTATTTTTGGGAGACATAGAGATGTCCCTGTCCACTGCTAGGTTAGGGTGAACCCAAAGGGTCACACACAATAGAGAGTAAGTGAGTTTCTTAAACTTGTGGGAGGGGAATCCTGTCTTTGTGTTATGTTTGATTTTAATTATTAAAGGTTAATTAATTAAAAGTCAAAACTAACCAAGAATAGGATTACTCTATTCAAAGATGTTTGGTCATGCTAGCACTAGTAACCAAACACCCCTTAAAGAGGAGAAAGTCTATTTATATGAGTGTTCTTCACATTCTAGGGTTAAGAGTAACCCTTGGCCGAAATTTCTCTCTCCTCTCCCTCTCCATTCTAGCTTGCTCACAAAGTGTTGTGGAAGACTAGAAAGTTTAAGGAGTTTTGTTCTCGTGTGGATACGCTTTGGATGTTTCATCCGTTTGGAACTCGAAGGAAAGCTACATCGAAAAGCACAATCAAGTATGATTTATTTATGTTGATTTATATTCATTCTTGTTTGTTTGTGTTTTAATATACATGGCCCCATGCTTGAATTGATTCTTGAAGGTTTTGTGTACATGGATTAATTTTTATTAAAAGAAAAGTTTTGTTTTCTCTCTTCCGCTGTGGATCCATGGCTTGTAATTCACAGAACCTTTCACGTATGTCTTTAACACATTTAGGAATGGGTAAATTAGAAATCAACTCAACCTTGGCCTTGTCTACCTCTATTCCTTTCTTAGACACGATATGTCCCAACACAATCCCTTGCGTCACCATAAAGTGACATTTCTCCCAATTCAAAACTAGGCTCTTCTCCTCACATCTCTCCAAAACTTTCCTCAAATTCTCTAGACATCCCTCAAAAGAGTCTCCAAAGATAGAGAAATCATCCATAAAAATCTCCATAATCTTCTCTACCATGTCACTGAAAATGCCCATCATGCACAGTTGAAAAGTTCTCGGTGCATTACATAATCCAAAGGGCATTTTTCGGAAGGCAAATGTGCCTGTTAGAGGTATGCCCTAAAACCAATCCTAAAGGGCATATCAATTTCATATTATATTAATTTGAAGGTACAACTTGTCGTATGTATTTAAATATATATATGATAAGGTCCATGAATAAATGATAAGAGACATATGTATCTCAAGTTGTTGAGATATGGAGACTCATATTTCTCATACACATTTATTCTAAACAAGTTCCTGCTCATAGGTCTATTAAAGTGGATATTTAATAAACCATTAAGAGTAGCACAGATTTAAACTAGCTCCAATGGGAGGATAGGTAGTCTTTCCTATCGGTGTAGTGACACTATAGTTAATCTGTGGGTGCATATTAGAGAATATGTACACTGAACATGATCTGCAAGAATATTCTTATGGAGATTAGTCAAAAGAATATTCTTATGTTACGTCCATTAATTTGGTAATCCTTAGACCTGAGGCACCATAGTTATCTTATGCATAGGTCACTTGAGTTTGATAGTATCTCGTACATCCTTAACCATAAGGGTGTAATCGGTATTCATTGGCTTTAGTAGGGTTATGTATGAAGGTAAATGAGTGTGCAAGAATGAATCATCACTTTCATCTTTAATGAGAGAGAGTGTCAAGGTTCGTTTACAAAGATAATTCTTAGTGTGAAATCCATGGCCATGGTGATAGGTGAACTGTGAAAGTGTTTCATGAGTTCATCTTATTGAGAATTATATTTTGTAGAACATATAACAAGTTGTTAAGATATGGTTTGACTTAATAACCATGCCTAAATATCTTAACAGTGACATTAGGGGATGAAGGATTAAGTAACATGAAGGGTTCATTTTAGTTCTGCTTTTCACTCATACCTAGGGTACGTCATGATATGTTGCTAGATGTCACTCATAACCAGTGTAGTCCTATTGATAAAGTGTTATCAATGAGGGCATAATTGGAATTGTTTCAATTGAACCTAAAAATAGAAACTTTCTATTTTAGGAGACGTAGAGATGTCCCTGTCCACTGCTAGGTTGGGATGAACCCAAA
>JAESVK010027608.1:0-14191 GCA_017140935.1 Hamamelis virginiana | reverse complement strand
GAGGATATGGACATACCATTGTCAGCTCATGAGTTTCATTTTGCAAGGTTTTTTTTTTTTTTTTTTTTTTTTTTAAAAATTTTGTAAGTTGATTTGAAGTTTGTGTACACCTTTTTTTTGGAGTTTATGCCTTACTTAAAAAATAAAGTGTATTCGAAATTGAAAAATGCTAAAATTACTACTCATTATTCGCTCCGCCCCAATTTTATTGCATGTGTTGCAAAAACAAAAAGTTTTAGAAAGTGTAATGATATACTTTTCATGTTATCATTGAAATTTTATTTCCAAAAGTACCCCATACTCCTTAACTCCAATTAATAAAGCAAATGATTTTAAAAAATTGTAATATATAAATTTATATAAGGGTATTTTTGAAAAGCTCATAATATATATGACTTGATTTTCATAATGCTCAATTATTTTGGGACATACAAAAAGAAAAAAGTATGCTATTAAAATAGGACGGATTAAAATAGGACGGAGGAAGTACTAGTTAGCTGATAAATTCATCCCGTTGCTTCTTATTTGAGGTGGCAATATTTCCTAATAGGCTAACAACAAAAGTAATTAATAAAAAAATTGAGGCTAATTTAATTTAAAGTATAAAAAAGAAAGAAAATGGTGCATATCTTACCTATTTGATTTTTTTTTTTTCAAAGTAGTAATTAATCGTATCTACCTTTATCCTAAATCTCTCAATACTGACAAATTAGTATCAATGCATTTTCTTGTACTTTGAATTTGAGAAATATTTCTTTTAAAAATAGAATACATGCTACTAGGTTATAAGCCATTATTAGTTTGAAATGTTATTGATTAATTTATTTAAGTCGACAAAGATAATAAAAGAGAAAAGAACACCTTAACTCCCATATATATATATATGGTAAAATTTGAGTTCACACTATCCTTGAAGTAAAAAATTAAAAAAAACAAATGAGTATATTTTAGAGGCCTCCATTTATAAGGCCTTTTACAAATTTCACGAATCTCCCAATGGTTCATCTTTATTTATGTCTTAATCGCCCATATCCCATCATGATCCAGTCACTTTAGACCTATTAATTGGAGCATGTCTATATTAAGGTGGTGAGAAGCAGAATTTGAGGAGAGATCGAAATTAAATGATATTTGGCAGGAAATCAATCGTAATTAAGCAGGAGGTTATTATACGTACGTACGTACGTACTACTCTAAGATCGAGCAGTGATTGCACAAGTAAATTAAAGCTAGTCAGGGGCGCAATGGAATGATAATTAAAAGGCACTGCATGCAGGGTGGAATGTTTTTAATTAAAATTGTGTTCTGATGTGACTCATTCATAATATGCGTGAAACAGCAAATGTTCAATCCACACACACACACACACGGGGAAATGAAATCCCACTAGAATTTTCTTTCAGTTCTCTACTTTTTGCCATGCATTCACATGGGTTCCATGACCAGATAATCTCTCGTCTTTATTTTCAATCTGCATGTACACGCACACACATACCAAATGAAGGCCGGTACGGTGTTTACAAATCAAGGTGCAGTAGAATAAAAACTTGAGAATGGTGGTCTATCTTTAAAAAAATACTCGAAAATTTGTCACTCTATGTGATTCAATATTACCATAAATTTTATACTTGCATCATTCTCTTTTTAGAAGAATGATGTTCTAGTCGATCGGCACTTCTAATTGGCCTACCATCAGCCTTAATCAGTACAAAAATTACAAATATATTTACTCTTCTTCCCTCTTTCTCTTTTTTTTATTTGATTTAAGATTGGTGTTTGAATCAAGCATGTTAAAGCGAGAGAGATCAACGTGGGAATCATAAATGTCCATCCTTTCTGTCAACAATACGCTCACTGGACTTGATGGGCAGTAGCAGGAATGCCCACGAGCTATTAAGTTCTTTATCGGATCGAACAGTATTTGCGCTTCCATCATCTTATGGCACTTTACTACATCATCCTACAATTCAAGAATCCCATCAATAAAACAGTGTATATGCATAAAGTTTATAGGTGGTTGTGAGATGTATATTTTGAAAAATTGACGGTTGGATTTGATCCCATGCATATGTATGTTAGACATACCAAAAATTAAAGTGAACCAAAGTATTTTGAGATGCTTACATCGGATTATTGTGATTTTTGGCGGATATAATATCCATAACAGGGTATCTAATTCAACAGTGGATTTTTCAAAATATGCATCTCATAATTTTCTATGAGCTAACTTTATGCTGACTTTCGCAAAAGGCACCATATGCTTATTAAATCGGAACTATATATATATATATATCTTGCATTCAAACACAAGCACAAGGATTTTAGAACTTTCACCTTTTGATCTTCAGGAATATTGAGTCTGGAAAGATAGGCGAGGTGGGCTTCATATGTCGATGGAAATAACTCTTGTAAACTGCATCTTAGGGCGGATACAGCTATAAGGGATTGCCTAAACTCCAGCAATTTGGAATCTGCATGTATCATTTGATTCTAATTATTAATTTCTAATGAATGGTGGAAAATTTATTAGGACCCATAAATTATTCTATGAGGTTTTGATGAATTGTAGGATCCATTTGATAGGAAGGAAAAGTATATGGCATGCAGTCTAATGATCGAGATTGTAGAACTTACAGGTTGTATATCAGATTAATGCAAGAACGACCCTTGGATTATAGGTTATGTAAAGTCGGTGATCATGTCTATCTCGTGCCAAGCGATTTGAATTTTCATAGACAAATCCATCCTCTTATACAATTGTTTTAAGCAAAGTAAGAGATTTGGTTTCGCAACTCAATAAATCCTTTCTAATTTTCCAAAAATCACCCCATATTTCTTTATCAACTGCTCTCCTCCTAATAATACTAAGCTTCAATTCCTCTCTCTCTCTATCACACATATCCAACCCAGTACATGCCATCCCCAAGTAGACAATTAAGGCATACCGCCTTGTGTAATTGAAAATGCTACACTTCCTAACTATTTTTGTCAACTGACGTGTGTACTACATCATTCTTAAAATATATACTTTGATGATGTCGTATTGATGTAACGATTCCATGTCAAATGTTACATCAAATAGTCTATTGATGTGTCAAGATCGACCACGTCAATTACCTCTATAGAGAGGTAAAAAAAAAGTTGGAAAAAGCATTGGGAAGAATATGTTGCATGCAATATTAGGCGCATGAATAGCAGTTTATAACAACACCGAGAACATTGGGAGTGAGCCTGCTTCTGGTTGTATAAGATTAGTATATATAGATTAAAAAGGAATAATGCATTTACCTAAGAGTGCACCGAGAAGCAACTCAGTAACTCGGGTGGTTAAATCCTCGTGAAGGTGAGGTTTGAGGGATCCAACATTCCATATCAGCACCTCTACGTATGAATAAGCTGTTGTTGACCTAAGGCACCATTTCAATGCCTTTAACAGCATCAATTCCATCTGTTGGATCGTATTTGATTGAAATGAATGATCCAGATCCTCCATCTTCAACCACCACAATAATCGCCAACCAATTAACATCTTCTTCTAATAATAATATTAATAAGAAAAATGTTACATGCACTAAATTTTAGATCAAATTTTTTAAATTAAATGATGTGGTAATTAACATACCAAAACCTATAATTATTTTTATTTTTATTTTTATTTTTAATCTCATCTTGCTACCACATTATTTAGTTTAAAAAATTCGATCAAAAATTTGGTCCATTTAGCATTGCTCAAATAATAATAGAAATATGATAATGATGATGGTGATGATGAAGATGAGGAGGATGATGAATTGAAGAAGACAAGAAGATGATGATAATTACCTGAATTTCATGCAAGGGAGGAGTGGAGTTTTCGTTAAACTTGGAAGCAACAGATAAACATGCCACAGACAATAATTCAACCATCCAATATTTCCATCCCTGCAAATTAATTTATAAAAGAAAAAAAGAAACTCTCAATCCAGAAAAGAATTAGAAAATTAAAAAAGAAAAAGAAGAGGTTATGACTCGGCATTTCTTACATGGCATTGATTCATAGATATGAATCGATCAAGGTAATTTGCAGCAATGAAAACAGTTCCAAATGAGAGATTTAATCGACTTCGAGACTACAAGAGAGAAATTGTAATTTAAAAGATGTGTAAATAACAAAAATTATATATTCAACAAATCAAAACAGTAAAGACTAAAACACAAATTAAGAATTCAAGTTAAGTTTGAGGTGAGAAAGTAACCCTGATAAGCCATTGAACAGCTCTGAATCTAGGGATGATTAAATCATAAGAGTGAAGAAGCTCCACGTATCCAGATGGAGGCATGTAATCGAGTTCCTTCTGCAGGTAAATAGTAAGAGCCTGTTCACAATCTTCTTTAGTCACGTAGAAGAAATTACCAGCAGAACTATCTAAATTGCGCTGCATGGGTGCATGAATATTATTAGGAGTACTAGTAAGCCACTCTTCATCACAGAGCAAACTCTCCATCACTAGTACAGATACAGTGACCTTGACTGAATTAGCAATGGAAGTGATCAATCAATAACAGCTAGTGAAAAAGATATGACATGAAAACTTGCTTAGAGAGAGAAAAGCAAGATCACAGAGGAGAGAGAGAGAGGTGTAGGGTATATGTAAGTATGTAAGCATATATGGGAGGGGAGGTGGGGGGCGTGATATAAAAAAGAAGACACGTCCTGCATGAAAAGGGGTAAATGCTGGAGAGATTTTTTGACCGTGTAGTAACCAATTGCGTGAGCGCACGAGAGGGTGGTTGTGCTTGCTTTATTTATTGTGACAATCTGTATTTTCGGCCCATTTCTTTTCCTTGTGAGGAATGTGGGTTTGCCAGGTCAGCTTGTGAGTGGGTCCAGTCACCCTTGTTCGGTCGCTTTACATGATGTGGCGTGTGGGGGGCCACGTCGTGATTGTCTTCAACTCTCGTGTGGGTCGTGCTAATTACTGTGTATAACTAACCAATTAATTACCCACTGTGAACCACATTGTGACACCTCATTGGGGTTTTTTTTTTCTTTTTTTTCTCAGTATGGCTACTTACCTCATTCTCATATTTTAGTTCTTAAGTTCAGGTCCATTACATGCAATTTTGTTAATATCCTTGTAGCCTGATAGCATGGATTTTCGGTTTTAGAAGAGATTTCGAATTTGAGGATATAAAAATGCATCAATAATCAATTGTCAGTATTGAAAATTGAAAAAATTACAGAAAACCTCCCTCAATTATCACCCTGTGACATTTTACTTCAACTATTTATTGCAACGTACATTTTGCCCTCCTAAACTATTGAATTGTGACAAATAACATTCTTCTGTGATTTTTGATTGTATATGTTTTCTTGCAAACTGACCATTGGATTACTGTAATTTTTGACATGCTTGACATAGACAAATCAATTATTCAATCTAACGGTTGGCTTTTGAAAATTTAGACGGTTAGATTAAAAAAAAAAAGACTGTTAGATAAAAAAATAGATTATGAAAATACAAACGTTTTTGGAAGTATATATCTGCTTGTCCATGTCAGGCATGCCAAAAATGACGGTGATCCAACGGTCGGTTTGCCATAAAACATACTGTGAAAATCACAAAAATTAATTATTTGTCACAATTCAATAGTTTAGGGGGCTAAGTGTTGCAATCAATACTTGAGTGAGTAAAATGTCACAGGGTGATAGTTTGGGGGGGGGGGGGGGGGGCCGTTTTTTTCCTTTGAAAATTTGAAAATATGGGATAACTTCTATTGTTTGTCCAAAAAATAAAAATAAAAAGAAAAATGTTTTAGGACTAACCATAATCACATTAAGAAAAAAAAAAAACATTAATACTTATTTATTAATATTGACATGATTTAAAGTAAGAGTAGTAAACTTGTAATGCAAGCTCTCCGTTTGTGTATTGTAAAGCCTCTTTATTTTAAAGGGTAAATTACAGTTTGTCCCCTCAAATTATAGGTGTTTTTAAATTGCTTCTTGTGGTATTGATTGAAGCAATGTGCTCCATGAACTATTGTTCCTTTTTAAATTACCTCATTATCGCTGTTAGCCATTGTATTTTTGGACTGAAAAATGACATTAGACTTGTTATTTTTTATGCAGTATTTATTTTGGATTACTAATGAGTTTACATGCATATCGGTGAAGTTTCATAATTTTTCTCAATATATTCTATATATTATGACTTCTATGAAAATAATTTATATAAATTAAAATATATTGAGTAAAATCATGAAAATTCCCTGATATGCTCATAGACACTAGGGGTGATCATCAACCGGTTCGGCCGGTTTTGGAAGTACTTTTTGGGTTGAACCTAACACCCTCGGTTTGGAAAAATGGCACACCAAAACCAATCATAAAAGACATCAAACAATTAGTCATCGGCTCAACTCGGTGCAATTTTTTCGATCGGTGTACTCTGTTTAAGGCTATTATAAAAGTATGGAAAAAAATGTTGGAACATTGCTGGAAATCTGGAAAAAGGAAAAAGAAGCAAATAATAATATTTCCTGCGTTGGAAATCTGGATAAAAAATGTTGGAACATTACTGGAGCATTGCTTGAAGCACTGAAGGATCATTGCTGGAACATTGCTATTCTTTATACTCGGTGAAGGCGTGAAGCACTGAAGCCTCAAGCAAAGAGTCAAGACTCGAGTGAAGCATGATTGTATCACAATCATGCTCTCAAAGGATGGTATTACTGTGTTCTCTTATATAAATAATTGTGTTTTAATATATCGTTTTGTATAAAATCTGTACAAATTGGTGTGGACACCCCATTTTTATTAATTATTTCTACCATATGTTCATGCAAATGATTAACTAGAATAGCTGATCATTTGCTGAGGAATTGGCCTTGTAAAGACCAAATTGCCCAAATTGTCATTTTCTGAGGAAAATGACAATTCATTATTTCATGTGTACATTTGGATTGGAATCAACCCATTTGTATTGCATTTGACTTTTGAGGTGTTTTAGAACATTCCTGTAAATTTTCATGGCATTCTGATGAGAGCTCGATAGGTAATTAGGGTTTTTGCGACTTGAAGGGCATTTTTGTCATTTTTCTCGTATAATTTCCGAATGACCTCCGAATTCGAAATGGATTGTTTCATGAGGTTTATATGGATATGGGGAGTGTATTTGGAGTGCCAATTGAACCTTTGAATGGTGGGGATAGATTCTCCCAAAATCGATCCCACGGGTAAGGATGAGCTGAATTAGGGTTTCGATCAAATTGACCGTGAATTGGTCGTTTTCACCAAAACAAAATATTTTCAAAACATGTTTTTAAGTACCAATTTCATGTTGAAACCATGTTTTTAGAAGTGGTGCAAGCCTAATTGATTAATTTTATAAAACAAGGAATGGTCATTTGACCAATTTTGGCACAACCGAGTCAATTGGCTAGCTTTTTTCTAAAACCCTTGACCATGATCAATTGATTTTAACCCAAAAACATTCTAAAAATGTGGAGGATCAAAACACGGTCGTTTTGAGCCCTGAACCATAGGATTTGGATCAAATTTGACCAAAATATGGCCAAAATTCGAAAACCCTAAATTTGGGGAAGCAAATTTAGGAGGTCAGCTTAGTGACCGTCCTAGCTGGGACGGCCAACCGTCCAGCCAGGACGGCCAACCGTCCAGCCCTTGGACGGTCACCAGCTTGCTCGAGCCTATTTTGCATTTTTAGCATGTTTGAAACTTTCCCGCTTTGTTTGGCCGATTTGGTTTGTTCTTTTGGAATAAATTCGAAGGGTTTTCAGTTGACAAACCCTAGCATGATCTATTCTAAACCCTAGGATTATTTTTAGAGAATTAAATCCCCACCATTCAAGGACTTGAATCCTAGCTCTATATATACTACACTATGGAGTTAGAGAGAAAAGGAGGAGAATTTTAGGGTTTTTGGGAGAGGAGGCTACAGATTTTTGGAGGCTCTTCATTCTTACACCATTGAAGGGGTAAGAACTCAAGGCTAGGAGCTTGAAGGAGGCTAGCCAAGAAGGAGATCGAAGGGTAAATCCTTAACCTTGACTCTCATTTTTCATGATTTCTTACATAAGTATATGATGCTATGGTGTAAATCCTTTTGATTTTGATATGAGATGGATTCTCTTTGTTTTCTCTTTCTGCTATGAGTATGTTTAACATGATAGGGTTAGTTTTATTCGTTATTTCATGTCATATGTATGATTAGGGTTAGTTTTGGTGTTATTTTATGTAAGCATGTATGATTAGGGTTAGTTTCATTATGAGTACATGTTAGTAAGCATATTAGGGTGTCTTTTATTGTGATTAAATGCATGTTAGGATTAGTTTTTGTTATGATTTTATGTGTAGATGCATGATTAAAATTAGTTTTATTGTTGTTTATGTGTAGATGCATGATTAGAACTAGCTATGTTATTATTTTATGTTAGAATACATGTTTAGGGTTGTTTAGTTTAGTTATTATTTTATGTTAGAATGCATGTTTAGGGTTGTTTAGTTTAGTCATTATTTTATGTGAATATGCATATTAGGGTTAATATGTATGATTAAGTTAGCATTGTTGTGATTTATGTTAGTATGCATGTTTAGGATTAGTTAGTTTTGTCGTGATTTTATGTATGCATGCATGAGTAAGATTAGATTTATGGTTATTTTGTGTACAAGCATGTTAGAATAAATATTGGTGTATTCATATTGTTATTTGAATCTCTCGATGTTTAATTGATGATTTTAATGATAACATGAGTATATTAGTATGTTATTTCGACATGTGATGAGTCTTGAGTCTTTTTGTTTATGTTTTATATGATTATTTAAACACTTGCCATGGATTTGATCATTTGAATATGAAAAATGTGTACGAGGGAGTGTGCAAAGGTGAGATCCTTCCCTTGTGATTTTTTTATGATTATTTGAGCACTCGACTTGAATTTATTGGTTTGAATATATAAAATGTGTACGAGGGAGCGTGCAAAGGTAAGATCCTTCCTTTGTGTTTAAATCAATCATTTAAGCATATTTTGGTGTAATTTTTGACATGTTTTTGCATAGTAATTTAAAATATTCATGTAGAAAGCATGCTAGGACATTTTCACATTTTTTATTCTTTGTTTTCATGGTTTTTAGAGTAATTTAGGGTACATATTCAAATCTGTCCAGATTTGTTTATGTCCTTAAATTTATTCTAAAAATCATTTTAAGGCCAAATCCAACTTAGAAATATGCTTAGGTTCACATAGATTAATTAGTGTGCATTTAGGGGCATTTTCATGCTTTTTTAGAATTAATTACATGCTTATTTGTTTAAATTTCAGCATGCATTGCATTAGTATTTTTAGGTTTTAGATTAACTTTAGGGCTAGTTAGAGACCCTAGGCTAGGAAGGTCACTTGACCTTCCCTAGGAATTTCCTTTGTTGTAAAAGTCATACTCAGATTTGAGTATTTTAATCAATTTGAGAGTCAACCTTCGAGATATTTTATAAAAAGATTTTTGATGCAATGTTTATGAAATAAACATGATTTTATGAGATATTTGATTATTAAATGATTTTCAAAAAGATTTGAAATGTTTTAAAGATTTTTATTTTGGAATGAAATTCCTCTCAATATGATTTGTTTTCTTGAAATATCTTTGAAAAAGATTTTCAATTGGAATTTAATTCTAAAGATAAGAATTATTTGGAATATTTGGATTTTATGAATGTCTTTTAATTTGAAATGATTTCAAATAAATGATTTTAAACAAATAAAAATTCTCGAAGTTAGAGTCTTGAATTAGGTTGAATACCTTTGATGATGTGATCGATTACAATAGGAGAGTCCTAGGGTAGTCGAACTACGTGGACTTTGATACTTGCTAGGTGATACTAGTAAGTTACGTAGGCGCTAATAGGGCTCAAGTCCGCCCTAGGATGCCCGTAGGGTATTCTAGGTTCTTAGGGTTTGTTTGTATTTTTTTATTATTAATATAACTAATATAGATTAATGCATTTATATCACTATTTTGTTGGTTGATTAGATTATTTAGGATTGTTTGCATTGAGAAATTTAAATAGCCCAAATAAATTAGAAGTCCTTTAATTAGGGCGAGGTGGGTGCCTACAAGTGAAAGCTTGGAACCTTCCCACATCGTAACCTAGCCCCCGGATCCAACTCTGGTTTGTAGACTGTCTTTTCATTGAAAATGGAGTTTGTTTTGTTTTGATTTAAAAAATAAAATATTTTTCATGGTTTCCTTATTCCTTAAAAATAAGGTGGCGACTCCTTTGTTTGTTTTCTAAACCCTCCTAATCACATCGCCCGGTGATGATGTGGACACCACCTAAAGCCCCGCCACGAGGCTGGTTCACAATTTGTAAAATATCTTTTTCTAGAAATCTGTGCAGATTATATGAATACGAAGTCGTCGCCTATGAAGCCTTGATGATCATCTCGAATTAATGAGCATTCAGAAAGATCAACAGCAGCCAATTGAAGTGCGAAAAAACTGCAAAGAATCTCTGTAAATTGAAAAGCAAAGTTCCACATGTCTATCGATAGCCAAGATTTCGCTATCGATAGAGGTACTGTCGATAGCGCCTCTTCGCTATCGATAGACCTTAGGCGGCTGAGGGCTTCCTTAGATATTTTGAGATATTTCAAGGGCATTTACGTCTTTTACATTTCATTTCTATATATACACGTGTAAAGGCGACTTAAAGAGGGTTCAAGACTTTTGCTCTGAATTATTACTCTATTATTTTTAATAGACTTTATGTTACAGTTCAATTCTGCTTTTTATTCGGTCGTTTACTTTTTCAGCAATTTCTACTTTTATGCAATTTTTCCTTTAATGCCTGGCTCAATTCTCACTTGAGGATTGTTCTTTACTTATACAGTCTTTACTTTCAGTACTTTAATTTTCTGCAATTTTCCTTTTTAATGCATGGCTCAATTATCACTTGAGAATTGTTCTTTACTTTTACTGTCATTTTCTTTATTTACTTAAGTCATTTTCTTTATTTATTTCTGCCATTTTCTTTATTTATTTCAGTCACTTTTCTTTATTTATTTCTGCCATTTTCTTTATTTATTTCAATCACTTTTTTCCTTATTTCTTCAGTCATTTACTTACTGCTTTTATTTTACTTTTTCCATCCCGTGAACCCTTAGAGCTTGTCATGGATAAAGGATATTCTCCTCCATTGATGTGTAGCTAATACTCCAAGCTTGGTTGAGGATGAAGTTGGATTCTTTATGCAATTCTATTTTATAAACATCCCTTTATTTGTATTATGTGATTGCATAGCTGTGAAGGTTTTACCGCGTACTATCGCTAAATATAATATTTTATAATTGTACATCTGTGATTGCAATTATATAATTATGCAATGGTACTTATTGGTATGAATACAAACCAGCATGCTTTATCCCCATTTAAGGTGGGTAGCGATATTCCATTATTTTCAAGGATAAACCTGCCGGTCCTGTATTCATAATCTTTTTGGGACTTCCTTCTTGTAGTTGGAAGAACCACCATACATAATTACTATATTGAGGATTTTATAATATAAGTTCTATAATTGATATTCAATGGGCTTCTCACCCAAGTTCCGCTCATTCCACCAAAGTAATCGCACTTTTTAACCAGCTTTATTAAAATTCTGTATTTTCGCTTCGACCCAATCGGAGCACTTTTTACCACCAACTTAATTTGACATTATTCTTTCACTTTAATTAATTATAATAGTCTTTTATTATAAACCTGCATTTTCCCAGTGGTTCGACACCCGTGCTCACTAGTTACAATTGAATTGAGATTAACAATCACGCGGTTTTATAAATATATTAATCTTGATCATTAACAAGGAATAATCTCCCTTGTTCTCTGAAGCGATCAAATTTTAGCGCCGTTGTCGGGGAAATTACGGTTTATTTAAAAAGAATATTTGGATTTAATTTGAGTCGTAAATATTAATACTGTTAATATTACTTAAGATATATTCTTTATACTGTTTATATATAAATATTATAATTATTATTTATTATTCATTTTTCTTCTTCCTCTAACTACAGGTTGCTGAAATCAGGAATTGGAAGCTTCACTCCCGCGCGCTTAAAATAACAATTAAAAGCTAAAGATTAACTGCTCACTTCTTGCTTATTAATTCCTTGATTTTCTGTGGAGACCTCATTTTATGCGGGGTAGAAGGTCGTTGTCATTAAACGTAATTCCTATAGACTTTGAATTAGAAAGAACTCTGAGAGCTGCTAAAGCTTCTCAAAGACAGTCCAGTGAGTCTGTACCTTTGCATCATTTTGATATGGCTGAATCATCTGCACACACTGTAATGTTACCTGCAGCTAATATTCAAGCCCCACAAGGTCTTAAAACTCTTAGGGATCACTTCATGCCCAATAGTTTTAATCCACCCTCTTGTATCCAAATTCCGCACATCGAGAATCTCATCTATGAGATTAAGCATGCTACCATTCAGATGCTTCCTACATTTTATGGGTTAGATAGAGAGAACCCATACGACCATTTGCAGGAATTCTTAGGGATCTGTTCGACCATTAGAATTCAGGGTTTCCATCCAGAATCCCTGAAATTGTTTTTATTCCCATTTTCCTTAAAAGATAAGGCCAAACACTGGCTTTGTACTCTCCAAACCCCTGTCCCTATCACTACTTAGGAACAGCTGCAGAAATTATTCCTGTCTAGATTTTACTCAGTTGGTAAAACTCACCAAATGCGACGAGGTATAACAAACTTCGTCCAACATGAACAAAAATCTTTTCATGAAGCCTGGGAGAGAATGAAAGAGCTTCTTAGATTATGCCCCCATCATGATGTACCTAAGTAGCAAATCATAGAGTCTTTTGTTAGAGGTTTAACTAAGGCTGACACGTAGACTGTGAAATCTGCATGTGGGGGAGCTATTTTGAGTAAATGTGAGGATGAGATATGGGCATGTTTGAAGCATTGAGTGAGGATTTGTTCCACATGGCCTCGATGTCTTTAAATAACCGTGATGATGCTTTAGTGAAGAAAACGCCTCCCAAAAAGGGCGGTATTTATGATGTGGATTCCCAAGTTTTGGCAAACAAACAAGTTGAGGCTC
The DNA here is from genome assembly GCA_017140935.1 of Hamamelis virginiana. Classification (NCBI taxonomy): domain Eukaryota; kingdom Viridiplantae; phylum Streptophyta; class Magnoliopsida; order Saxifragales; family Hamamelidaceae; genus Hamamelis; species Hamamelis virginiana. Next base: position 1,076 of record JAESVK010027608.1, on the reverse strand, counting down.
TGTCTCAGAAACTTGACCAATTAATAGCAGTACAAGGGCAACCTTCAAAAGCCCAAGTGAAAACTGTCAACTTGGTGTGCAATATTTGCACTGACCCAGCTCACGAGACCCCATATTGTCCTATGGCAGGCTAGTACCCAGAGTTTGTCCAAGAGCAGGTTAATGCTGCTCAAGGATATGCACCACCTAGGAATGACCCATATTCCAACACTTACAATCCTGGGTGGAAGACTCACCCAAATTTCTAGTGGTCTAGTCAGCCTAGAGGATCCAATCCTAGTCAGCCGGCGAGACCCACATATAGCAGTAACCCTGCTGTTGTTCAACCCTATAGACCACCACTGATGCAACCCCAATACCAAAGCTATGGTGCTCCTCAAGCACCTCCACCCCTGTATCAGAGTCAAGCTGTGACTCAACCACCGCCACAACCTCAAAGAACGCCTGGTTTTGAGGAACAAGTCTTAGCTACCCTGAAAAGTCTAGAGGCTTCTGCACAACTCACTCATTCCCATTCCCAATCTATTTCCAAGTTAGAAACCCAAATGGGTCAACTAGCTGTGGACCAGCCTCGTGGCGGGGCTTTTGGTGTGTGTCCACATCATCACCGGGCGATGTGATTAGGGGGGTTTAGAAATCAAACAAAGGAGTCGCCACCTTATTTTTAAGGAATAAGGAAACCATGAAAAATATTTTATTTTTTTAAATCAAAACAAAACAAATTCCATTTTCAATGAAAAGACTGTCTACAAACCAGAGTTGGATCCGGGGGCTAGGTTACGACGTGGGAAGGTTCCAAGCTTTCACTTGTAGGCACCCACCTAGCCCTAATTAAAGGACTTCTAATTTATTTGGGCTATTTAAATCCTTAATGCAAACAATCCTAAATAATCTAATCAACCAAAAAATATTGATATAAATGCATTATCTATATTTAGTTATATTAATAATAATAAAAAATATATACAAACAAACCCCTAAAACCTAGGACACCCTACGGGCATCCTAGGGCGGACTTGAGCCCTATTAGCGCCTACGTAACTTACTAGTATCACCAAGCAAGTATCAAAGTCCAC
>JAESVK010027605.1:0-12602 GCA_017140935.1 Hamamelis virginiana | reverse complement strand
TACTTTAATGTATTTAATTTAAAGTTGATTCGATTCATCGATTAAGAGGATTCATGGTTGAATACAAAGAAAAATTTTTAAAATCTACCTTCCGCTGCCTTCCCATGGTGTATTCTATCAGTGGTATCAGAGCCTACCTTAATCCTTGATTCGAATTATAAATGGCTTTGTATGGCATGCATTAAAATATATTTTTAATTAATTTGGGATTTAGAGAAATCACCATAGAGGATTCGGCTATGGGGTTTTTTAAACCTCTTGAGTTTTGTTTTATATTTTGTAACTAGGGTTTTACAAAACCCTAATTATGGACGGTTTCTATATGGGCTGCCATGGTGTTTTGAAACCATGAAAAAGGTTTTAAAAGGGGGCTAAGTCACGGCTGCACATGGGGCTGCATTAGGGTTTTATCCCTTATGATTTTCGGCAACTAGGGTTTAGGAAACCCTAGCTAAAACTGCTACACATGGGCTGCACATTATGGTTTAAAACCATTAAATAATTCGGTTATATGATGGGTTTTAGGACCTTGAAGGTGCAGCCATGGTGGTTGTATTAGTGAAGAAGATGATGATGATTTTAGGAAATCCTAATCTAAATAGGAAACCTAGTTTTACTAGGATTTGCTTATTTGGTTAGTTTCCTATTGGTTATTATCATTCCTAGTTAGTATTAGATACTAATTAGATATGTCCTAATGTGATTAGGAGTTAATTAATAAGGTTAATTAATATATATGTGGCTGCACATGGTAGTTTAAGAAACTCCATAAAAGATAAGATTAGTTTCCTATTTTGAAAATTTTCAAAATTCAAAAGGTCTGTTGATTTTTTCAAGATTTTATGGGATTTGAAATTTTAAAATTTGAAACTCAATCTTTTGGATGATATGATTTGAATTTTATCTTATCCTTTATTTGATTTGATTATTCAAATTTTGAAAATTGATTTAGTCAAAAATTTCAAAAACCTAATCCCTTTCCCCCCCTTACAATTTCGGCCACACTAGGGTTGAGAACCCTAGTGTATCATGACCACTTCTCTTGGTCTTGTTTTTGGTTTGTATATCTTCACAAATGTTTTATTAAATGTTTATTTGATTGCAAAATTATTTTGAAACATTTTGAAATTCAAAATTGTGAAGAAATAAATTAAAAGACAAAATTGGGTTTGGGAAACCCTAATTGCCAAAATTGGGGATTTAGGATTAAACACTTGGTGTTGGGCCTTTTAATTGGTTTAAAATGCTTGGTGATCATCCATAATGATATATTGCATTGTCCTAATGGTTAGTACATGAAAATATATAGTTTTGATATGCTTTATAATTATTATAAAGTCATAAACAGTGTGCTGTTTTCTGGGCAGCAGTCACTGTAAAGTTGTAAATTCTTTTTAATTTATTTAAAATGGTTTTTACAGCAGGCCACCTATCAACTTCACTAATATAAGGTCTTAACTAAATGTAGGAATAGTTCCCATCATTTATTTTTGACTTTAAATAGCCGCGATAAGCATTTTGTGACTTATGCTCAAATCTGTCACGATTTGGAGTAACAGTCACAAAACGCTTTAAAGTGATATCAAACGTTGGAATCACTTAACGAGACCCCTGCCATTGGAAAGAACACTGAAAATCCTAGTGAAATGAAGTGTTCTTGAATTTAAAAAGGTGTTTTAAATAATGCAAATATTTAATGCAAAACAGGGGCTGATTCTTAGTGTTTTAGAGAAAACACTAAACAGGGGCTGATTCTCACCGGTATGTCACTCTCAAGATAGTCACACACGATGGGTTATCAATGAAGCCCGTGACGATTATAAGAATACATGCAAGCATTCCCATACGTTAAAGCACAAAGCAAATGACAATCAGGCAAGTGGAATGCTCACAATTACAATCACGTAACAGAAAAATTCATGCATGCATGGGATAAATGATCAAAAGGGAACAATAGACTTTAAGAAATCAAAAAGGACTGAAATAGCATATAATGACCACGGTTACACAAGAAGGGAAACACCAACACGAGAATAGCTACATATTTGGTTAAGGTTACTACCCGACCATTCTCGAACATCCTAACCACACTAAACACAACTCATAACAATATAACTAAAACAAAATAAACACACCACCACCAACAATCCCTAACAAGTAAACTCCAAACAACATAAAACATAAATAACTCCCAGTGAAACACTCCCACACAAGTCCACAAATCATCACACCCCTGCGGGGTCATCATCATCATACGGAACATCGCCTGCTGCTGGAGGAGGTGGAGACGGACCAAAGAGACCCAACTCAACATCCGAGAGGACCTCCCCACGCTGACTCCTCCAAAGAGCCCTCACTTGGCGCGAAAGCCGCCCGACAGACTCGGTCATAACCCTCTGTCCCTCAATCAAGGAGCGCTGCTCCAACCATATACTCTGCAGAAACTGCCTCTCAGTCATCATAGGGGCAGCGCCGGACGGGAAGTACTGGGGATCGGATCTGGCCGGCTGTGGTCCCTCCTCGGGCTGCGCGAGTGCAACTGGAGCGGCTCTCGCTCGCCTAGCAGCCTGACTTGCTGCTATGCTTCGCGTGATGGTAGTCTGAGTAATTGGGCCCTCGCCCCACAAAAGCTGCTCTTGCGCATCGACTCCCGCACGCATCACGAAATACGTGATCATCTGCGGAAATGGCATGTTACTGCGCGGGACCGTAGCAATGTAGGTTTTGATTTCGTTGAAAATAAGGAGTGGTGTATCAAACGGTCCGTCGCCCATGAACTCGAGCAGAAGTCGCACCGCCTCAAGGGGTATGTCAGAATCACTCCCTCGCGCCCTGAGGTTGGTATACAAAACTTTATTCATGACAGAATACACAGCGTGCATATTTCCAGTGGTGAAGTTCTGCAGAACAAGGTGAGGCTCAAAGCAAACAATGTCAGCGCATTCCCGTAGGGTCTTCTCCATGGGGCGCAGGTGGGAGACCAAAAACTCATCCCCCATGGGGCGCTGGAAGCAGAGGTACTGAGCTATGTCATTAATACTGAAGCGGACTGGGTGACCTAAGACAGTGGCGTGCAGCATCTCCAGCTGATCATCCCGAAACTGGGCAGAAAGATAAAATTCACGCACAAGTGAGGGCTTGTACCCTCCCCCTTTACCAACTAGGCCTGTAACTGCCGGGCTTTCAGCACCCTGATTATAGTATGCTCAACATCGATGTGGCGCGTGTCCACATACCTCTCCACATTGAACTTGCGCCGCCTTATAGAATTTTCAAAAGCAACTCTCTGGCTGGGCTGGCTGTGCATACTCACCCTACGCCCTTGACTGTCGTAAATGTCCAAGTTCCTACGGGGACCCTCCCCGGTCTCTTCTCCAACATACTCAAATTCCTGATCTTCCTCCATCACATAGTCCTCATCCACAGGAGGACGAGGAGCGCGGGAAGACGAACCACGCCCGCGGAGTGCAGGCGCAGGAGGCGGCACAGAGTAGTCACTGGACTCGGATTCCGAATCAGCCAGCGAGGAACGACGGCCCTGTCCGGTGTAGGCAGCAGAAGAACGGCGGGGACGACTCATTTTCGCAGGGAGAATAACACAGAAACACAACGCAAAACTCACAACACTCCCACGTTTCCCACAAACAACAGTAAAAACCACCCTTAGAATCTATTCAGCAACCCAGAAAATACAACTCCTAACCACAGACTTACCAACACACTGGGGAGGGGATTAAATAGCCTTCAAGAGGAAGTTGAATGGGCAGCAGTTACACACGGAGAGGTGCAACGGTTGGTGAAGAAAACCGTCCAAAAACGGTCTACAGGCGGGAATGAGAAGAGAAGGAGTCGCGAACGGTTTTATTTTTCAAACTTCCGAGATCTCTATCGATAGATAGAAGACCGCTATCGATAGATGACCTATCGATAGCGGTCAACCCACCTATCGATAGGTGAAAGGTTCTGGACACAGGTAAGAAATCTCGATTTTTATTTTTTTTATTTTTTTAAAGATATTAGAAGATACAGAAGTTGGTGTCTATCGATAGACCAAGTTGGCTATCGATAGATGTGAGCTACTGGACAAAGAAATGGCTTGCAAAAATGTTGAAGACTACAAACCCCCCTTCACTCAACTGAACTCACCAAAAGGTTACTTAAGTTTTGAATGAAATGGTAGGTGTTTAAGCTCAAAAATGGGTGCTAGGGATAACACTACACGACAAGAACAAAAGGCTACAAACACAAAAGAAGGCCTAAAATCATTTTTCAAAAAGACTCACAATGTTCTCAATTGATCAATCACAATGCATAAATGAAGATTCTAATTAACGCAACTGCAAGCATGGGCACAAAACAAGAAACCAAATATGCTGAATAAAAGAATAGAGTAATTACATCCTCCCAAAAAGAAAAGAAAGGCTCCGAAAGCAAGTATAAGGTTTCAATCTCCACTAATCATAGGATTTAACTCAATTCAATCAACTTGATTATTAATTCATAAAAGCTCGTGTAAGTGATCAATTTCAAGACATTAAAACTAGCTTTCAAAGAGAAATTGTGCAATAGATCGAAAACCAAGGCTCAAGACATGCATACTCAATCAACTAGCCGTTTCAATGATCATGCTTCAAAAAGAATCAACACAACACAACATAACTAAATAAGCAAAAATAGCCATGAATGGAATGAATGCTCCGCCCCAACTTAAATGGAACATTGTCCCCAATATTAAGGAAACATCCTCTCCAAGGCTCTAATATGCACACCTAAAACAAACAAAAGCAAAGAAATCAAGTCAAACTAAGACATGGGTTTCCTCCCAAGAAGAGCTAAATTTTACGTCTTCAGCCAGACGTCTTGCAATCCACTAAGTAGAATCATAGACCGGGTCCTTCAAGGACATGATCTCCACCACAAGGCCATCATGAATGGTGTCATCACTAACCCCCTCAATGTAAGGCTTAAGCCTTTGACCATTCACCGAAAATTGAGCTCCACTCTTGGGGTTCTTAATCTCAACCGCCCCATGGGGGAGGACCTTGACCACAAGATAAGGACCATCCCATCGGGATCTTAGCTTGCCAGGAAAGAGACGCAATTTAGAGTTGAATAGCCACACCTTTTGATTGGGTTCAAAAGATTTTCTGCTGATGTGACTATCATGGAATTCCTTCATCTTTTCTTTATAAATTTTGGAATTCTCATAAGCTTCATTGCGAATCTCTTCTAACTCGCTAAGCTGCAGTTTTCGATACAAGCCCGCCTCATCAATTTCAAAATTAAATTTCTTTATGGCCAAAAGGGCTTTGTGCTCCAATTCCACGGGAAGATGACAAGGCTTTCCAAAAACAAGTTGTTTAGCACATAATTCGCCCGTTTCTACTTGTCTTTTTGTACATTTTACCTGTTCTTCAACCCTAGTTTGGCTTGATTCTGGTATTTTTAATCTTTTCATTGTTTTTGAGCACGTGCAGGTTGCATGGTGCTAATTCCATTCTTTTGAAGGTATTCGATGAATGCCGAAGGTTTTCATCCACCTACCACAGCTTGCAAGCACATTCTCATGACCATGGTGTGCATTTATGGAGCGTTCCCCGTCAAAACCTCGCCCAAGCAAGTCACTCGCTCATTTCGAAGGCATTGAAGGATCAAGTACCTTTGGAGAAGGTTTTCATGCTCATACGATCATTCGGGGCAAGCGAGGACGAAGCGAGGAACCTTGGAAGTCAAAACAGGGCAAAACAGGCAAAACTGCAGAGGGGGTACCGGTCCCACATTGGGGGGTACCGGTCCCACTTATGCAGTAGAGATTGGTACCGGTCCCACCTTGGGGGGTACCGGTCCCAATGTTCGGGAAATCACCCGGGCCTTTTGTAAATCCTTCCAAACTCATGGGTATTCTCGTCCATTCATCCCCATGTCTGATGCCCTTATGGGGGGGGTATTTAAAGCACATTTGCAGCTGTTGGGGGAGATTCTCTCTTGTTCTTAGCTTAGTTTTCTAGGGTTAGCATAGTTTTTGGGGTTTTTAGCTTAGTTTAGCTTGTGTTCTTGGATTTCTAGCTTAGTGTAACTTAGTTTGTTGTTTAATCTTGTTAATCTTACCTTGTAATCTCTAGTTTAGGTTGTTATTTTCCATTTACATCACAAAGTTGTAAGCTACACTTGTTCTTGGTTCATTTATTACAAGCATTTACTTGTTTTCAGTTTTTATGGTTGTTTATGGTTATGTTCCTCTCATTTATGGCTAGCTAAGCATTTAAGGAGGGTTCTTTGGTGAAGTTCCTCTCCAAAACCTAAGGTAATGGTGGTTTCTCAACTCAAATGCTTTAAAGTTAATGGAATACTAGCTTCTTCTACTCTCACTTCCTTTTGAACCCATATGGAGTCATATTCATGACCAAAATATGACTTGTGAGAGGTTGTATATTGGTGATGAGCACATATGATCTTCATGTGTATGCTAAAATATCAAGATGAGTAGTGAAGTTGCATTCCATCATTTGTTCTATGTTCTTGAGCTTTTATTGTTAAAATCTTTCCATTCAAAGCCATATGTCACATGGACCATTTGAATGTGTATGTGTGAGAAACCATTAAGCCTAGGTTAGGAAGGAACGAATCCATAGAACCCATCCTTTCTCTCATTTACAAGTTTACAAATCAAATCCTCGCCATTAATTTGGCACAAAAATCACAATCAAACAAATCCCATATTTACTTGTGTTTTTACATTCATTGGGTAGCATAACCTAAAAATCACTAGAACCTATTCCACTCCCTGTGGAAATGACCTAGGTACTCCTAGTTTTATTGCTAGACGATCATAAGACTCCTACGCTTGGGAATCTCATGCGCACAACACTTCAATTTACGTCCAAGCACAAGTCTGTAAGGGGACATGCCAATAGGGGTCTTGTAAGCCGTCCTATACGCCCAAAGTGCATCATTTAAGCGCAATGACCAATCCTTTCGGTCGGGCCTAACGGTCTTTTCTAAGATGTGCTTGATTTCCCTATTTGACACTTCCACTTGGCCACTAGTTTGAGGGTGGTAGGGGGTGGCAACTTTGTGAGTGATGGAGTACTTGGCAACTAAAGCCGCAAAAGGCCTATTATTGAAGTGAGACCCGCCATCACTAATGATTGCCCTAGGGAACCCGAATCTAGAGAAGATGTTCTCTTGCAAAAATTTCACCACAACTTTGTGGTCATTTGTGCGAGTGGCCACTGCTTCCACCCACTTGGACACATAATCAACCCCGACAAGAATATACTCATAACCATGGGAGACTGGGAATGGGACCACAAAGTCGATGCCCCACACTTCAAAGATTTCAACTATCAGAATTGGGCTCAAAGGCATCATGTCTCTCTTTGAAATATTCCCCATCTTTTGGCAATTTTCACAAGTCTTACAAAATTCTAAGGCATCCCTAAAGATTGTAGGCCAAAAGAACCCACATTGCAAGACTTTTACAGAAGTCTTCTTCCCACTAAAGTGACCCCCACATGCCAAAGTATGGCAAAATCTTAAAATATCTCGCACCTCATGATCCGGGACACATCTACGGATTACTTGATCCGCACAATATTTAAAGAGAATAGGATCTTCCCAAAAATAATATTTGATTTGTGCATAAAAACGATTTTTTCTATTCTTGTCCCAATCCGATGGGATGAGTCCCGTGGCGAGATAATTGATGATGTGAGCATACCAAGGCAAGTGATGATGTGAAATGGTCAAAATATGCTCATCGGGGAATTTATCTTGAATGGGTACTATGTCCAAGGAAGGTTCAACCAATATTCTTGACAAATGGTCAGCCACAACATTTTCGCAACCTTTCTTGTCCCTAATCTCATAGTCAAACTCTTGAAGCAAGAGTATCCACCTAATCAGTCTAGGTTTGGTCTTTTTCTTGGACAAAAGGTATTTTAATGCGGCATGATCAGAAAAGACAATGACCTTAGATGCAAGAAGATATGATCTAAATTTATCGAATGCAAAGACCACTGCTAAGAGTTCCTTCTCGGTTGTGGTGTAATTGATTTGGGCATCAACAAGGGTTTTACTAGCATAATAAATGACATGAGAGTTTTTCCCTATTTTCTGCCCTAAAACCGCCCCAATTGCATAGTCAGAGGCATCACACATAACCTCAAATGGAAGGGACCAATTGGGTGCTTGCATAATTGGGGCGGTGCTCAAGGAAGAGCGCAGCTTTTCAAAAGCTTCCAAACAAACTTTGTCAAAGACAAATGGGGTATCCTTGGCCAGTAAATTGCACATGGGTTTTGCAATCTTGCTAAAGTCCTTAATGAACCTTCTATAGAAACCCGCATGCCCCAAGAATGACCGGATTTGCTTGACAGTGGTTGGGGGAGGTAGTTTGGCTATCAATTCAACCTTAGCCCTATCTACTTCAATTCCCCTCTCAGAAATTACATGACCCAAGACTATACCTTCCAGAACCATAAAATGGCTTTTCTCCCAACTCAACACCAAGTTTTTCTCACAACACCTATTCAACACTTTGTCAAGGTGAAGGCACTCATCAAAGGTAGATCCAAAAACAGAGAAGTCATCCATAAAAACTTCAAGAAACTCACCTATCATGTCAGAAAAAATTGTTGTCATACATCTTTGGAATGTACTTGGCGCATTACACAAACCGAAGGACATACGCCTAAAAGCAAAAGTGCCAAAAGGGCATGTGAAGGTGGTCTTTTCTTGGTCCTCGGGATACACAGCTATTTGGTTATATCTAGAATAACCATCAAGAAAACAGTAATAGCTTTGACCCGCCAATCTTTCTAGGATTTGATCAATGTAAGGGAGTGGGAAATGGTCCTTTCTAGTCTTAGAATTTAGCTTCCTATAGTCAACACAAACTCTCCATCCTGTAGTGGCTCTAGTTGGGACTAGAATACCCTGATCATTGGCTACTACAGTAATTCCAGACTTTTTAGGGACAACTTGGGTAGGAGCTACCCACTCACTATCAGAGATGGGGTATATGATACCCGCATCCAACAATTTAAGCACTTCCTTCTTTACCACTTCCTTCATATTAGGATTGAGTTTTCTTTGAACTTCTCTAGATGGCCTAACTCCCTCTTCAAGGTGAATACGATGCATGCAAATAGATGGGTCAATCCCTTTCAAATCCGCTACCGACCAACCTATTGCTTCCCTATACTTTTTCAGAGTGTCAATTAGGGCTCTCTCTTGTAAATCACTCAAATCAGAGGCAATAATGACGGGGAGAGTCTCATTGGGCCCTAAGAATGTGTACTTCAAATGGGAAGGCAAAGGTTTGAGCTCAAGTGTAGGAGGTGACTCCAACGAGCTAGGCATAGGTGTACTAGCCAACGGTGGTAATGGTTCGGGTGTAGGTGTCCAAGTTAGGCTACCTATGGATTGGGATGACTCTAAAACTTGATTAACTTCCTCGATGCATGAGTCAATATCAAAGCTATCAATATCAAAGTAGGCAAGGCATGCCTCCAAGGGGTCCTCAGTAAGGATGAATGGGAGGGACTCTTCAACTAGCTCATCAATAATATCCACGAATAAACATTCCTCAAAGTGATGAGGATGGTTAGCCGCATGATAAACTTGCAGCTTGGCCTTCATATTTCCAAAGGACACCTCCATGATTCCAGATTTGCAGTGAAGAACTGCATTGGCGGTCACCAACAAAGGTCTACCTATAATCACAGGGATTTGAGGTCTACTACTATCCACAGGTTCCATGTCTAAGACTATGAAGTCGGCAGGGAAGACAAAGGATTCAATTTTAACAAGGACATCTTGTAGAACTCCCCTAGGTACCTTAGTGGACCTATCAGCAAACTGGAGAACAGTAGGTGTGGGCCTTAACTCTCCTAACTCCATCTTCGCATACACAGAGTATGGAAGAATGTTCACACTAGCCCCAAAGTCTACCAAAGCTCTATCCACGAAATGATCTCCTAGGAAACAGGGTATTGTGGGCGTCCCAGGATCACTCTTCTTAACAGGGATTTGATATTAGCAGACTGCACTAGCTATGTCAACAAGTGCAGAGGATTGAGCTAAATGCACACGCTCTCTCCTTTGATAGGAACAAAGATCTTTCAAAAACTTGGCATAAGATGGGATTTGTTTGATAGCCTCAAGTAGTGGAATATTGATTCGCACCTGTTTAAACACCTCCAACATGTCATCAACAGAAACTCCCTTTTTAGCTTTCTTAGAAGGAAAAGGAGCTTTGGGCACATAGGATGCCACGGGGTCTTCTACCCTAAAAGGAAAGTTATCCCTCTCGATCTCTTCAACAACCTCTTTTTCAGGACTTCTCTCTTTTCTTTTGCTACTCTCATCACTCCCCACCTCAACAATTAGAGGTGCACTATCTTCCTCCATGACATCCTCTCCTACTCTATTATCCACCACTCTCCCACTTCTAAGCACAGTAATGGCTTGCACATCCTCATGCTCTTGAGAGGTAGAACTCTCAGCCACATAAGCTCCCTTAGGGTTCCTAACTGGTTGACTAGGTAATTTCCCTTCTTCCCTACGGTTCAAGGAAGCTGCTATTTGGCCCACTTGGGTCTCAAGCTTGGCAATTGATTGCGAATGAGAATGGAGAAGTTGGTTGTTGGCTTCCATGGCTTTTAGAGCACTTAAGACTTGCTCTTCAAATCCAGGGGTTCTTTGAAGTGATTGGGGTTGTGGTGCTTGGACAACTTGTTGGGTCGGAGGATTGTATGATGGTTGAGAATGAGGCACCATGGTGCCTTAGGATTGGTATTGATTCTGAGGTTGGGGAGGCCTATAAGGTGCAACCATGCCCTGATTTGGTCCTTGGTAATTAGGTCTCATGGGTTGAGAAGATTGGATAGGCGGCCTAGGTAGTTGTTGTTGACCCCAACGAAAGTTAGGATGATTTGCCCATCCCGGGTTGTAGGTATTTGAGTATGGGTCACTCCTAGGTTTCACATACCCTTGGGCAGCATTGACATGCTCATGAATGAAATCGGGGTATTGCCCCGCCAAAGGACAAGACAAAGTATCATGGGTAGGGTCGGAGCAAATGGAACAAAATTCAGACACTGAATTGACTATGGCCTTGGGAGGCTTCTCATGAAGAGCTATGAGTTGGTCTAATTTTTTGGACAACACCTCAATGTTTTGATTGGAAGAAGTAGTTTCAATTTCATAGATACCTCCTTTCTTAGATGAAGAGGAGGATGGTGTTGGTGCGGTTTTCTCTCTCTCAGACAAACCCATGGATTCCATATGGTAGGAATCCTCACTCATAGTCTCGACCAATGCCCAAACTTCATTATCACTCTTTCTCAAAACAGACCCTCCACAAGCCGAATAAACTAATTGCCTATCCCTCTCTCTCAATCCTTTCAGAAAAGATTGCACTATTTGCCACTTGGGGATATCATGGTGTGGGCAAAGTCTAATCAACTCTTTCAATCTCTCCCAAGACTCATAAAAGGACTCCCCCTCGATTTGGGTGAAGTGGGTAATGCTATGGCGCATCTGGGAGGTCTTGCCTATGGAGTAATATCGGGCCAGGAAAAGCCTTTGAAGCTCCTCCCAAGTGGTGACAGGCCTAGGTGGCTCAAGGAACGTAAGCCAATGCTTGGCTTTGTCCTTTAAAGAAAAAGGGAACAGGAATAGGCGTAGAGACTCTTGAGGGAAATCTCTAATCCTAATTGTGTTGCAGATGTTAACAAATTCAGTCAAATGATCGTACGGGTTCTCACGATCTAACCCATAAAAGGTAGGGAGCATTGTTAGATATGTGCCCTAAAACCAATTATTCTGTTGAGTTAAGGGTTTTATATTTCATTATAATATCTTGTATGGATCTTTATTCATTTATGATATGGCTATTTTTATCATGTAAACTTGTGTTTAATTACTGTTCATGATAAAGTCCTTGGATAGTATGATAGAGAGTTATATCTCAAGTGTTGAGATAGAGAGACTTATGACTCTCAAGTACTTCTATCCTAAACTGGTTCCTGATCATAGGTTTATATATTTGGACGATTATAAACCATTAAGATTAGCTCAGGTTTTACTAGCTCCATGGGAGGATGGTGAGTCTCGAACCATCTGTGTATAGACACTATAGTAAACCTGTGGGTGCTTGTTAGAGAACAGGTACACTGAACGTGACCAATATGAGTACAGCTTATGGAATTCTATTTGTATGTCAAAGGCTGCTCATGTGTATAGTCACAGTTGTAATCCTTAGACTTGAGACACCACATGTTATCTTATGTATGAATTGCTAAAGTTTGATAGTATCTCGTACACCCTTAATCATAAGGATGTAATCGGTGCTCATTGGCTCTAGTGAGTTATGTATGAAGATAGGTGAGTGTGCAATAGAGGATCACCACCCTTAATAAGAAAGGGCGAATGTCTTAGTTAGTTCACAGTTACTATCTCAATGGAGTCTTTGGCCAAAGCAGAAGGTTACCAAGAAAAGTGTTTCAAGGGTATACCTAATTGAGATTATAATCTGGTGAATTAGTAACGCATGATTAAGTTAGGGTTTGACATGAATCCATACCCAACTAACTTAA
>JAESVK010027600.1:0-15023 GCA_017140935.1 Hamamelis virginiana | reverse complement strand
TATCATCAATTATATGGTACATCTCCCATATAAAGCATTATTTTATGTCTCACATAAAATAATCTCACCTCATCATTTTATGTTTCACATAAAATAATTTCAAATCACATAAGACAATTCAAATCGTTATTTTATGTCTCACATAAAACAACTTCAAACTCATTGTTCATATGGTACATCTCCCATATGAGTATATCATCAAATCATTATTTTATATGGTACATCTCCCATATAAAATGTTTTCCAAAATCATCATTCAAAATCAACATTCAAAGTCATCATTTAGAAATAATTTTTATGCAAAACTTGAACCAATTTTGAGAAAATTTAACTCAAAAACCAAAATTTGGGGGAAACTCAAAAGGGAAACACTGGTGGCCGTCCTAGCCTGGACGGCTAGCCGTCTTGGGTTGGACGGTTGGCCGTTCTAGCTAGGACGGTCACCTTGTGTGACCCGAAAATTCTTGTTTAAAAAAAAGAGCCCCATGCTCATTTGTGCACTCTTGTGCTCATTCTAAGCCACCTTCTAACTTGGTTTTGCTCCAAAACCCTAACATTTGACCCTCAATCCATACATACTCAACCAAATCTTTGGTTTGCACTCTTGCCAACACAAAATCATCTTCATCTTCTCAAGTTCTTCAACTTGTTTCCATTTGGTGTGAATCTTTCCACTTCTCACATACTTGATTCTCTTCAAAAATGGCTAGTAGTCAATCTCCTCCACCCTATTCAAAGTATCCATTCTTGGAAGTCAAAGCTAGATACAAGGCACCATCATATGGAGACTCCCATCCACCATCTCTACTCTTGGAGCCTAGAACACATCTTTCATATATTCACTCCAAAGAAAATGTAAGTTAAATCTCATCAATAACTTTTGATTCATATGCAATTGATTGAGTAGAAATGCTTGTTTGCATGTTGTGATTGTTGATTTTCATATCATTATAACTTTTGGGAAAAGCATAGGAGCCCCATTTTATAGCTTCACAAGCTTGTCAATGGTGCACACCAAGTGTTTGATGAAATGCCTCAATGAAGTAAACTTTGATTTTTCAAATCAAACATATCCTAATCATATTTCAATGATTTTTTTAGGATTTTAGAAAGTATTTGCCATGATCAATTACATTTGAAAATATCATTTTGAAAATATGCATATCACATGTTTGATAAAATGCCTAAATGGCACCATCATCCATTTTCTTCTTTACAAGTCATTTCATGTCAAGTAAAGTATCTCAAAAATTTTCTATGATGTTTAATTTGATTAAAACACCATCAATTTTGAATTTGAAACACTTTGGATTTTGGTGACACCAACCATGCCTTTGATAATAAATTGTGTCATCCAATATGCACACATATTTTTGTACAAACCTTTTGAAAATGTATTGATCATTTTGGTTCATTCAAAGCATAAATTTTACTTCATTTCATGATATGTAAATCAATAGCCATACTTGCATTACATTTGAATCAAAATTCACTTAGAAATAATAACATTGACTTTGATGTGAATATAACACAAATGTGCTTATGCAGCCCAATTTCGAAATTCGTACACGATACTCCTTGGGTAAACTGATCAAATGGTGGGAATTGATGGAAGCACGTCAACCTCAAGCCAAGGCTATCGTAGAGCAGGCAGGCTTCAAGTTTTTTCTAGATTCTCTCTGGCTTGATAACATGGACAGGATGGCTATGATAGCTCTATCTGAACTCTGGTGGAATACCACCAACATATTTCATTTCGGGTTCGGGGAAATGACCATGACCCCACTCAATTTCACCATGATAACAGGACTTCCTATTGGAGGCCAACCAATTGCTTTCTACAAAGAAGCTCACATTGATGAAGAATACTTACGAAATAACCTGAGCGTCGAAAATATTCCTTTAACCAAAAAGGGAGTCAGGTGCTCTTGGCTCTATAATCATTTCAGCATTCAAAGTGAAGAGGGAGGAGGGGAACCCGAAGATATTGCCCGAGCATTCATTCTGTATCTGCTTTCATGCACTTTCTTCGCGGGTACACAAGACATAGCCCCTCTAGGCTTCTTAGAGACTTTACATGATATGGATAATGTTCACCTGTACGACTGGGGTGGAGCTGCATTAGCTACTATGTATCACTCCATGAGCGACAAATCACGAGATGCTGCTCAAGACTTCGGCGGCTTGGCTTTCATATGGCAGGTATTGATTTCATCTAGTGTCTTTCAATAGAATCTCTCTATATCTTTATCAATTTCCTGATCTTTCTTTCATACAGGTATGAGCTTTCATCTACTTGGGTCTTGGTTGTCCTCTCTTGAAAGAGGGGGTTAACCAATGGCCATTTCTAGCTCACTTTGATCCATGCAATAGGAAAAAATCCAACCTCCATAGGTATGATTATGCCACTGCCAAGGCTATCCTTGCTGGTCTCACTACAGAACAGGTAAAATCTCAAACCATTGTCTTTCTCTTAAATTTTTCAAATTCAACTCTCACACTTTTCATAATTTTCAGGTGAACTGGGACCCATAGGGTATTTGGAGGACTACTTTGGCTTCCCCCCACACGCAAAGCGTACTCCTGACACATAGGCGAATCTTGTTTGAGGGGCCTGCTGGCAGATATTGGTACTTGGGTGAGAGAGTCTGTCGCCAAGTCTATGGAAACATGGATGCAGCTAGGGTGCCTTTTCTGCCTCCTGCAAACATGCGTCACTCTGATAAACTAAAGGGTGAGGCCCTGTTAGAGTCCAAGAGAGGAGTGGATCTTTTCGCTTTCCTTTTCTCTGATGCGAGCTATGATGTCTTCTGCCAACAGTTCTTGATGTGTCCCTTAGCGACTGGAGAGCTACCTGAGAGGGTATGACTTTTGAGAGTACTTTCTTCCACCTCTGTAAATGCAATTACAAAATTTCATCTTTATGTCCGCAGGGTCGTCGTTCCCGGGGTCAAAGCTCTAGAGCTGCTGCTAGTGATGATGATCAAGACACTAATAGGCCTCATGCCTTACAGCCTGCAGACTGGAACATTGAGCTGATAGTTGAAGATAACTTCGTGACTTCTACTATTTCACGACCTTCAGTCGATGAGAGATATCACATAGATCCTTCTTACGTACAGGTAAACCTCCCACTGAATCAAACAACTGCACACACATCCCCACAGATACACTGACATCATTCCTTTCTGACAGGTCCCTCGAGAGTATTGCCAGGATTACATCAATCTTACTACTGCCATGAAGCGTGACCTTCGCAGGATGAGCTTGAGGACTTCCGCTCTCACTCGTCAACAGGTAACTTCAAATCACATTCTCAAATTCATCTTCCTTCCCTTCTCACAAACTGATTAAACCGTGAACACTGTTTCAGGCACCTGACCCACCACGTCATTCTTCAGCTGGCGAGGGATCTAGCAGATGGATAAGAAGGAGCTCTCGAAGACATTGACCAATCTTTTATGAGACATGGGGTTTCATTTTGAAAATCATATGTAATTTGCAAACATTTGTACCAAAACAATTTTTCTTCTCTCTAAAAGTGTATGTGCACTGTTAAAACTCATTCACTGCTATTAATTCTCTCACTTTTGATCATGATTGAACTAATACCAATGTTTTTAAAACTTGCAAATAGCAACAAAGACAACAAAAATCAAAATCGGGGCCCCGAATGCACAAAAACTCGAAAAAAAAGTCGAAAATAAGCAAAATTGGCAAAAATGGGCGACCAAAACCTGGTGACCATCCAAGCCAGGACGGTTGGCCGTCCACCCTAAGACAGTTGGCTGTCCTTCCTAGGACGGTCATTGTAATGGCCCGTCTTATTTTGCCTATTTTGAGCAGTTTCCAATTTTTGGTCTTTTTAGTTTCTAATTTCTCTTCAAACTTGACCTAGGCCTATAAAAAGGGACCCTTAACAACCTCTACAACCATCCTACAATAGTTTTAAGCATCATGGAGGCTCTCCCTCAGGTTTTGAAAAGATTCATGGCGAGAATGACGAAGGAAGACAAAAAGGTGTTCGCTCGCTTCAACTTGAATGCATGCTTTTCTCTTCAACAAATCAAGATAGAAACCACGTTTCTCATTACTGCAAGCCACTTTTGGAATCCCACAATTCATGTTTTCAACTTCGGCACCGAAGAAATATGCCCACTGTAGGAGGAATTCTACGCGATCATATCTATTCCACTGAAAGGACCTTTCATCTTCCCACATATTCGGCGCAAGTACACAATAATTCTCGCTTCTCTTCTCGAGATCTCTGAAGGAGATGCTTCTACTTTCATCGAAGGTACTCACCTTAATCTTCTAAAACTAGCTACTTCTTTTCTTCACCCCGGCTTGAATCAATTCACCACTTCACGGGCAATTTTTCTTCTGTACTGGCTCTTTCCTAGTTCCATTAGAACTGTGCGAACTAGTTTCACCTCTTTCTTCATCTCAAAACATGATGCACATGGTCCTTGCCAAAACTCTGAATGGTTTAGACAAACTTTACGCCGACCCCAAAACTCCTTTTGAAGGTAGCCCCATTCTACTGCAAATGTGGTTAATCGAGAGGCTCAAATTCATTGCTCCTTCCACTGGTACTTCTTACCATAGTTCCTATCATCGCCGTGCCATTACCCTTCCTCGAGAGCGTACCTTACTAGAATGGTTGACTTTTCTTTCTGCTCTCTCTTGGAATGACATCGAATAGTATGTGCATGACTGGAGCTGTTCTGGCCATTATCTACTCTGTTCTCCAGGTTATTCTGTGGTGATTTTGGTAGGGTTGAAGCGTACTTCCTTCTATTGGGCAACTCGACTGCTTCGCCAGATGGGGACCAAACAGACGACTCCATCTCTTCCAGAGCATACTTATACTTCCAAGGCGATCTCTCCATCGGTGGTGAAGGCTTGATGTCAAGGTGGCCATCTGTATTGCGCACAACTCACATTGATTTCTCTCATAGGCCTTTTGAACTGGATGAGGCTTATAAACAATGGTTATCTCAGACTGTGGGTGTTAGGGGACAAGAAAGGAAGGCTAGAATTTCAGGACTTATCGAAAGTCTCTTATCTGATGATCAAGGGGATACTTCGTCACTTCCACCTAATAATTTTCAAATGGTACTTTACAAGAGGGGAGTAGATGATGACTCTGAAGAAATTTCAAGGAATAAACAAAGGACATGACAGAATTTTTGAACCACATTTCCCATGCTTTTTATTATTTAGAATGAATGGAATTAGAATCATATGACATGTAATAGACCTTTGAAAGGTTTCTCTTCATTTCATGTATAAAAGAATTCTATCTTTTTAGTTTTGAATAAATCACTGCAAATAACTGCAAATAATTACAATTGAAATCAAACACAGGGTTGTTTTGCCTTAAAGAATTGGACCGCACCCAAAGTGACTTTATGGGTTGCCTACATATCTCCATTTTCGAACATCTCTTTTTCTCATAAAACTTTCAACTTTCTTGTTTTGAATACTTGGAGAATCAGGTCCTTGTAGTTCGTGGATCAATTGAAAAGCCTGTTTTTTTTTTGTTTTTTTTGAATGCTCTTCTTTTTGCCTAGGTAGCCTTTGCAGGTATTCTACCTAGCGAGCTCTTGCCTTAATTTTTGCCTAAGCAGCCTTTTCAGGTTTTTCTACTTAGCGGGCTCTTTTTACTATTTTTTATTTTTATTTATACATGATACTTTTTCAATTGATCCAAATTGGTAGGCTGAGAGAATTCGATCCCATCTATGTCCATAAGACGCACGGCCCCGCCTGATAATATCTCTTTGATGATGTAGGGTTCCACCCAACTTGGCTTGAACTTCTCTCTTGGATCATGAATCGGCATTCTGATTTCTTTGAGTACCAAATCCCCTTTCTTCAAGCCCCTGTTTTTGACTCTCTTGTTAAAAGCTCTTGCTGTTCTTCTAAGATAACCTTGAACATGGTATAGGGCCGTCAATCTCTTCTCGTCAATTAGTGTCAGCTGCTCATATCTATCCCTTATCCAATCGACTTCTGCTAGTTGGCTTTCCATAACTACCCTTAGTGAAGGTATCTCTAACTCAATTGGTAACACTGCTTCCATACCATACACTAACGAGTAAGGCGTAGCCCCAGTTGACGCCCTATTGGATGTGCGGTATATAGTCCCACAATGCCAGAGGCAATTTCTCATGCCAATCGTTGTACGTATCAGTGGTCTTCTTCAAAATGGTCTTTAAATTCTTGTTAGCTGCCTCTACTGCTTCATTAGTCTGCGGACGATAAGGAGAGGAATGGTGATGTACTATACCATATTTCTTAAGAAGCTCATCAGTCTCTTTTTTGAAATGTTGCCCATTGTCTGAAATAAACTCACGTGGCACTCCATATCGGTAGATGATGTTGCACTGTATGAACTTGGCAACCTGCTTAGCATTCAAAGTCTTGTACGACGCTGCTTCTACCCATTTGGTAAAGTAATCTATGGCCACCAATATGTACTCGTGCCCATTCGAGGCTGCAGGAGTGATCTTGCCGATGATATCGATGCCCCATGTTGCAAATGGCCATGGTGATGACATGGTAGTGAGTGGCATGGATAGATGATGCTTACCACTTGTAAACACCTGGCATTTATGGCATTTCTTAACATGTTTAGCACAATCACTTTCTAATGTCGACCAATAGTAACCCAATCTCAAAATCTTCTTCGCAAGCATATACCCATTCATATGTGGAGCCCCAGCCTCTTCATGTATTTCCTGAATAATCTGCTCTGCTTCATCTTCTGTTACACACAAGAGATGGACACCGTCAAAAGACCTTTTATACAATCTCCCACTGCACAAGATGAACTGGCTAGCCAACCTTCTCAAAGTTCTTTGGTCAACATAGGATGCTTCTGGCGGATACTCCCTTTTTTCTAAGTATTGCTGAATATCATGGTACCACGGTTTCCCGTCGTTTGGTTCTCCCTCCCTTAGTGCACAACAATAAATAGGTTCTTCTCTAGATTCAATGATAATTGGTGCTACTCCCCCTTCTATTGGGATCTCTGCCATGGATGCTAGAGTGGTTAGGGCATCCGCAAACTTGTTCTTTTGCCTAGACAGGTAAAATAATTTTATTTGACGGAATTCTTTCACCAATGTCTCTAGATAATTGTGATATGGCAGCAGCTTCTCATCCTTAGTCTTCCATTCCCCTCTAGTCTGGCATATGATAAGGGCTGAATCTTCATACACTTCAAGCTCTTCTACTCCCGAGGCCAATGCTGATTCTAAAGCTAGAATGCAAGCTTCATATTCAGCTATGTTGTTGGTTGCCTTAAAGTTCAGTTTCACTGCCACAGGTATCATCACATCTTCTGGCGTTTCCAGACAAACTCTTATACCACATCCTTTCCTATTCAACGCTCCATCAAAATGTGCTTTCCACACCTTCTTCTCTACCACAAGGATTTCTTCATCTGGGAACTGGTAATTGTCATTGTCTGCTTGTGAAGTAGTACATTCTGCCAGGTGTTCTGCTATAACTCTTCCTTTTACTGATTTCTGCAGCACATACTGAATGTCGAATTCTGACAATAACAATAACCATCGCGCTATTTTATAGGACAAAGAAGGCTTCTCAAGCAGATACTTCAATGGGTCCATTCGACTGATCAAGAGTACTTGGAAAGACATCATGTAATGGCGAAGCTTTTGAGTTGCCCACACCAATGCCATGCATGTCTTTTCCAAAGCACTATAGTTCACTTCATAATCTGTCATCTTCTTGCTGAGATAGTAGATGGCATTCTCTTTCAAGGATTCTTCAAGATATTGAGCTAACATAGCTCCCATCGCGGTTTCGGTGACAGTTAAGTAAAGTAATAACGGTTTACCTTGTCGAGAGGGAACCAGTATTGGTGGGTTGCTCAAATACCTTCTGATGGTATCAAATGCCTCTTGACATTCCTCATTCCACTTAGTCGGTACATCCTTCTTTAGCAGCTTGAAAATCGGCTCGCAGATAGTCGTTAACTGAGCTATGAAACGGCTGATAAACTGAATTTTTCCCAAAAATCACCGGATTTCCTTTTCTTTCTTTGGTGGTTGCATCTCCATGATGGCTTTGATTTTCCCCGAATCTACTTCTATCCCTCTCTGTGTGATCATAAAACCAAGCAGCTTTCCAGCAGTCACTCCAAAGGCACATTTCTGAGGGTTCAGACGCAGCTTATACTTGATGATTCTTTCAAAGAATTTCTTCAGAGCAACTAGATGTCCTTCCCTATCTACAGACTTCACAATCATGTCATCCACATATACTTCAACCTCTTTGTGAATCAAATCATGTAGCAGTGTGGTAGCCATCCTTTGGTATGTCGTGCCAGCATTCTTAAGGTCGAAGGGCATAACCCGATAACAAAAGGTCCCCCATTGTGTGATGAAGGCTGTTTTTTCCATATCTTGGGAAGCCATTTTGATCTGATTATAACCCGAAAAGCCATCCATAAAAGATAAGAGTGCATGGCCAGCAGTGTTGTCAACCAATACATCTATATGAGACAGAGGGAAATCATCCTTAGGACACGCCTTATTGAGTTCTCTGAAATCAACACACATTCGTACTTTCCCATCCTTCTTAGGCACTGGAACGATGTTGGCTAACCATTCGGGGTACTCTACTACTTGCAAAAAATTGGCGTTTATCTGCTTGACCACCTCATCCTTAACCTTCAAGGCCCATTCTGGCTTCATTCTCCGCAGCTTCTGCTTGACCGGCTTCATGTTCGGATCAGTGGGGATGAAGTGCTGCACAATGTCGGGATCAATGCCTGGCATATCTTGGTACGACCATGCGAAAGCTTCAATGTTCTCTTTCAAAACCTCTACCAATGATTCTCTCTCTTGCGGCGACAGTGTTGATCCAATTTTAATTATTTTAGGTGACTCATCCGTCCCTAAATTGATTGAAATTAATTCATCCATGTTAGGTTGAGCGTGCCCCTTTCCATGTTGCTCATCGAGCTCAGGAGGAACATCCTCCCGCGGGTCTATGTTCATGTCATACAAATCCAAAGATGATAAAAAAGAGACACTGCAAGAAAGATGAGAAGAGAATGAATACTTCTTTTATTAATTAAAAGTTGAATAACATAACATGGAAGATGAAACAAACTGACACTCATACCTCCTTAAATGAGGTTGAGGTTTTTATTGGAAACAAGGAAATCCTACACTACTACAAAGAAAGCAGGGAAATCCTATTCTACTGAAGACACCTACAAGTTATCATTGGGTGGAAGTGACTCGATCTCCTCACAATCATGGATGAATGGACAATCTTCAAAGCCCCAGTTTGATAATGGTAGAGTTATAGGTTCAATTGGATAAATCGCCTCGACTTCATAAGTATGCAATTTGAGACACAGAACCGCCTGCTCGAACATATCTATCATGGCACCAGCATCAAGGTCTTCAACCCAATCCTTTTCTTTCTTACGGGTCTCACTAATAACAATATCATCATCCACTGAAGCAGTAAGAGAGCACCATTCATCACCAAAGAAAATCTCAAACCCAGGTACACTGATCTTTTGATCCTCAAGGTAGCACGGTTCAGGGAAACCACAATATGGAAAGTCATCACCCTCCTTGACGAAAGCCCCATTCAAAGTTGGTCTGTATGGCTCAAGGGTTGAATCAGGGGTTCGTCCTTTCGCCCTCACGGAGTCTTTCTCTTTCTTCTTTTGAGCCATTTTCTTATTATCTTCCTTAGTGGGTTGATAGCCTAGCCCATAATGATGGATAGCAGACGGGTACTTCAAAACTTCAGCGATGCCTTGCAACCTTCGGCCCAATCCCATTCCAGGGAAGAATCCCATTCCTTTCATAATCTGTCCTACATGCAAATTTCCATGAGGATTATAATCAAGAGTTATCAACTCTTTCTGCTCTGGATCTCCTTCAATAGCTTGTACATACTCAAACCCTGACAATAACACTTCTGATGACTCCTGGTTGATCTCACAAATTGGCACTCGACTATTTCTGTTCATTTCCATATCTCCCTTCAAAGTGACCACTGATCCCTGGTGTGGAAACTTGATTTTCTGGTGAAGTGATGACGGTACAGCCCCGGTCGGATGAATCCACGGTCTTCCCAAAAGCAGATTAAAACTGGCTGGCACATCTAAGATCCGAAAATCAATTTTGAATTCAACTGGCCTAATAACAACTGGAACAGTCACCATTCCCACAACTTCTTTGCGAGTGTTGTTATAAGCCCTGACAGTCTGTCCTGATGGCGAAAACTCAGATGGTTCGACCCCCAATATAGTAGTAGTACTGAGTGGACATACATTCAATGCTGACCCGTTATCGACTAAAACTGAGGGAACCCTCTTTCCCATGATATCCACTGTGATGTACAAAGTTTGCTGATGATTACTCCCACTCTCGGGTAAGTCAGATTCAGTAAATGAGATGGACGATCCATGATGAACCGGATTTACCAAACCTACCAAACCTTCAGGGGACGTATCAATAGGAACCTGCACCTGATTGAGCAACCGAAGCACCGTCTGCCTGTGTTTCTGTGAAGCCATGGGCAATCCCCAAATGGTAATGTTAGCCTGTGTTCTCTTCAACTGTTTCAGTATTTCTTCATCTTCTTGTATGACATCTGATCGCTGACCCTTCTCTAATTCCCCCAACGGATTACTGGCTTTCAAATGAGCTGGCTTGAAATGGCGTCCGCCTCCAGTCAGATGGTCTACTTCCTCATCACTAGCCCACAAATTCTCTATTGTCTCAGGTGTGCTCATAAAATCCTCCCACTCAATCATACCAATCAAATCTCTACCTTCCCCGGTGATCTTCGCGACTGAAGAGGTTCTATTCTCAAACTGTTTCTGCATGATATCTTCACTCAACCCTTCGGGTGAAGAAGGAATAACTGGTTTAACTTCTGCAGGCAAATCATCCCACCCCATAGGAATGATAGGTTCATCAAAAATCTTCCTTGATGGATAGAGTACATAATAATCAAACTTGCCACTAGACTCTCCTAACAATCCGACCTCCGGGTCTCCCACTAGATACATCTCCTTCAACTGACGTTGAGAATTCCCATTTCTAGGCACTTCCTTAGGAGTTTCAGGTTGTAAAGGTTCTTCAGGCTGTACAGGTTCTTCAGGCTGATACAACTCTCCATCATCAAGTAAATCTTGAACCAATTTCCCTAAAACTCTGCAATTCTCCGTGTCATGCCCGAAGATTTTGTGGTACTGGCAAAAATGCTTTTGGAAGCGGGGTATGAGTGGGGTAATGAGGCCTTGGGATCGGGTTTGGTAAAAGGCTTCGGCTAGGGTAGTTTTGAGTGGGACATATGGGCGGATTGGGTGACGAATTTTTGGGTCGTCGAGGCCCAGGGCATTGATTTGAGCTGGTGGCGGTACAGCATGGGTTGGGAGAGTGTTACTGGTGATATTTGGTTGACTTGGTGGATTTGGTGGGGCAATGACTTTCTTGTCAATGAGGTCTTGGATTTCATGGCAAAGACGCATGCATTGGTTGATGTGATGGCCTTTAGATTGGTGGAACTGACAATACGCATTCTCCTTGAAGTTTCTGGGTGATGGATCTGGAAGAGGCCGGGGTTCCAGATGGGTAAGGAGACCACGTGCCTTCAATTTCTTAAGGAGACGTTCCAGGGACATGTATAGATTGGTGAATTGGCGGGCCGACTCTCTAGCTTGGAATGGGCGATTTGATTGGGTAGCTTGAATAGGTTGGGTGATGGTATTGACTTCAGGGTTGGGTTTGCAGTTGAGAGGTGGTTGGCGGTTTCTGAAGGGTTCTTCGGCCTTGAGCGCCCCACTAACCAGAGCATCTTCAACTTGAGTACCAGCAATAATAAGGGCCTTGAAATTAGGGAAATACTGTGAGAACAGATACTTGTTGTAAATAGGCAAAAGACTCTTCAGTACCATCTGTACCTGCTCATCATTTGTAGGCCTATGGGTCATTTGCGAAGCTTTCACCCTCCATATGGAAATGAAGGCAGAGAAACTCTCCCTCGGTTCCTGCTTAGTAGTCTCAAGATCCCTATGAGTCACATCAATCTCAGTGTTGTACTTGAAGTGATTAGTGAACGCATTGCAAACATCCTCCCATGTCTTCAACTTAGTCTCATCTAAGGATAAAAACCACTTTGAGGATAAAAACAACTTGTCTTCAGTACCATCTGTACCTGCTCATCATTTGTAGGCCTATGGGTCATTTGCGAAGCTTTCACCCTCCATCTGGAAATGAAGGCAGAGAAACTCTCCCTCGGTTCCTGCTTAGTAGTCTCAAGATCCCTACAAGTCACATCAATCTCAGTGTTGTACTTGTAGTGATTAGTGAACTCATTGCAAACATCCTCCCATGTCTTCAACTTAGTCTCATCTAAGGATAAAAACCACTTTGAGGCTGACACTTTCAGTGATTCATGAAATATCTGGGCCAACAGCTCATCATCGGCTCCACGAGGTTGCATCGCCCTCACATATATCTTCAAATGGGTTTCAGGGCAACCCATCCCATCAAACTTCTCTAGCTCAGGCATCTTAAAACTAAATGGCATACGGGCCTTGGGGAACAGTAAATAAGATGTCACATCGACCATGTCATCAGACCGACGCATCCCCTTCAGGGCTTTCTCTAAGGCTTCAACCTTACTTGACAACAGAATCGGATCCCCAGAGAGGAACCTAGATCCATCGGGCTCGCCATCCAGATTGATGAGCTTAGACTTGACACCTAACTGGGCCTTGACACTGTCATCAACTTGGGCCGTGATAGGTGGATCAGAAGTACTCTTCGGGTTCTCTAAGTGGGCCTCCCTAACCTGATCTGTACTGATCTGTTTATCTTGGGACATTTTCTTAATCTGTTCAGTCTCACGGGTTAGGGCATCAATTTGGTCCATGATAGCATTCAACACTGTAGCACCACGTACTGGATTCTCCGTCAGCCATTGAGGATACACTCGGGGGTTCAACACTAAAAAGACGCCCTCTAGAATCACGACGCCAGGCCAGAATTCTACACCATGAAATGGGCTTTTTTTAGAAAAAAAACGGACGAGTCCATGATGCTCAAAATCTATTGACAGACTATCAAAGAGGTGCTATCCAAATAGAAAGAAAGAGAAAGGAGAAAACCATCCTATCATAATTCCAACTCACTTCCCTATTTCACAAGGGCACTTCCTTAGAAATTAGGAAATAAATCAAAATCACCAATAGGGGAATAAAATATGATCAGCCAAACAAGGCACAAAGAGCAACACCAATGACTAGCCCTTCATTCTTAGGACACTTTCCTTTGAATCGAAGGTCTTAGTCAAAACAAGCCAAAACAACCTAATCGCAGAAAAGGGTATATACCTTTAGAATATTCTCTTCCATCCTCAAAATAGTCCTTTCGTTCTAAGGACTAAAATCCTTAAAGTAAAGGGCCTATATTAGAAATATCAAAGTTTATCCAAGGGTACATATCCCTAAGGTTCTAGCATTCACAAACAAGGCTCACATCAAATTGGGACAATTTCGGCAGCATAACGGTACAGTTAAATACCAAAAGGAATTTTGGCAGCATAATAGTACAATTGTGTGTCGGAATTTCGGCAGTATAACAGGTGTGTGCAAACACTGGAGGGTAGAGTGTTCTACTTGGCTGTCTACGTGGACTAATGCAAAAGGTGGGTTTAAAGGTTCCTATTGCAGACCAATCCATATACCTAACCACATGTGACACATGGCGTGCCGCGTGGGTCAAACAGTACTGATTGGTCTTTGATATACCCCGAAGGGTACTTGACAATAGGTTGATGGTTTGGTCATGATTGCCCTAGTGTCGAGTGGAGATAGGGATCAGGACTAGACCATTGTTTGGCAAGGCAACATCGTCCTATCACACAATGACATGCAGCTAATATAACTAAAATGATATGCAATCATACAAATGCAAGTGGTTGATTTTAATTAATTTAGGAAATTAAATAGCCCAATTAAATCAATGAAGTTTAGCCCTCGACATCCCCAGCGGAGTCGCCGGTTCTGTGGACCAGCCACCTGACGGGCTTTATGAGGATCCATATAGTCACCGGGCGATGTGATTAGGGGGGTTTAGAAAACAAACAAAATAAAGGAGTAGCCACTTTATTTTTAAGGAATAAGGAAACCATGAAAAATATTTTATTTTTAAAATCAAAACAAAACAAACTCTATTTTCAATGAAAAGACAGTCTACAAACCAGAGTTGGATCCGGGGGCTAGGTTACGACGTGGGAAGGTTCCAAGCTTTCACTTGTAGCCACCTATCTCGCACTAATTAAAGGACTTCTAATTTATTTGGACTATTTAAATTTCTTATTACAAACAATCCTAAATAATATAAATCAACCAATAAAGTAGTGATATAAAATGCAGTAATCTATGTTAGTTATATTAATAATAATAAAAAATACAAACAAACCCTAAGAACCTAGAATACCCTACGGGCATCCTAGGGCGGACTTGAGCCCTATTAGCGCCTACGTAACTTGCTAGTATCACCTAGCAAGTATCAAAGTCCACGTAGTTCGACTACCCTAGGACTCTCCTATTGTAATCGATTACATCATCAAAGGTATTCAACCTAATTCAAGACTCTAACTTCGAGAGTTTTTATTTGTTTAAAATCATTTATTCAAAATCATTTCAAATTAAAATACTTTCTTAAAATCCAAATATTCTAAACAATTCTTATCTTTAGAATTAAATTCCAATTGAAAATCTTTTTCAAAGATATTTCAAGAAAAGAAATCATATTGAGAGGAATTTCATTCCAAGGCAAAAATCTTATAACATTTCAAATTCTTTTGAAAATCATTTAATATTCAAATCTCTTATAAAATCATGTTTATGAAATAAACATCACATTGAAAACCCTTTTAGAAAATTTCTCGAAGATAGACATTGTTGGCCCAAAATATACTCTAGAGGGGGGGTGAATAGAGTATTG
>JAESVK010027592.1:0-10152 GCA_017140935.1 Hamamelis virginiana | reverse complement strand
TACACTGCCAGTGCTATTTCATTTCTTCATTTTGTTACAATTTTACAATTTTCAGGTATAGATATGAAAGGATTTTGGGTGGAGGTAGAGCTGAGGTTGAGGTCAGGAAGAGTGTTTGGCCCTGCCAACTATACAAAAGGCATGAAAATTAATGCTTTGAAGAAGCTTTGTGAATCTAAAATGATTTGTAATATATTCTCGTGAGCCTAAACAGAGAAATCGATCAGCTAGATGCACCAGAGAGTAAAAGTGGACTAATCTAAAAGGACTTGAGGAGATTTTTGTAGCTAGCTTTAGGGTCCGTTTGCATTAACTTCTCCTAGAATCACTTTTGTAGCTTAAAATTTTAGTTGATCTAAGAGGAGAGGAATAATAATAACTTTTAAACAACTTGATGGGTAATAGGATGCATGGCAAAAAATTTATACTAATTGTGATTGTGGCAAAAGTTAGGAAGCCTCAACTTTTAATGTGAATATTTTGAAAAAATTTATTCAAACCAACTTTTGCCATGGGGGAGGAATGTGGATACGAATTTCTTCACATATCTCTTTAAAATTATGTTCAAATCATGCTTTTACATATCAAAATATTCACATTAAAAGTTGGGGCTCTTAACTTTTACTACAATCACTATTAGTATGAAAATTTTGCCATGCATCCTGTCATCCCTCAAGTTGTTTAAAAGTGATTATCATCCCTTCTTTTACATCAAGTGAAATTTTAAGCTCCAAAAGTGATTCTAAGAAAAGCTAATGCCAACGGCCCCTTAGTCATTCTTTTTTATACCGTAGCTATATAAGCGAAAGGCCACTCTATAGGAAAATTACATTCATTCTCCCTTTTCGTCTTCTCTCTTTGTCCTCTCTAGTGCATTTGACCAACTTAAAATATATATTTCGAGAAATCAACCGTTGGATTTCATGTTCCACTTATACTTATCATGAATGCAAAAAATCATATTGATCCAACGGTCAGTTTTTGCAAATTTTTAAAAAATTATTAAAAATAATGAAAAAATTATAAAAAGCTGTCACAGTCTATTTTTTGAAAAACCGACCGTTGGATCAATGTGATTTTTTTCCATTCATGATATGTATAAGTGGAACATCAAATCTAACGGTCAGTTTTTCGAAATAACTACTCTAGGTTGGTCAGATGCATGAAGAGAGAGGAAAAAAAAGGAGCACATATGAATAGAATTATTGTTCTTTATAACGTAACCAAAACATCAAGCTGTAAGTACAGATCACACTAGAAGTTATTTACAACACCTTGTGGGATGGAAGTGCCATACAAAAGTCCCAGTAGAATGGTAAATTTTGTTATTATTTTATGATCTTTCCTTGAAGTTAAAGTGAATGCAGAGAAGGTATAGCAGCACACTATTAATTGCCTCAAGGCAAGATTAGAAAGTTGAGACTTTTGCCTGATAACGTTACATAAAATGAATCAAATTATTATTTTGTGGACCGAGTCATTATTTGTCAAAACCACCCGTTCATGTCAAATGATTTACATTACCAAACAATTTCACATGATAACAAACATGCGTAAAATGATGAGGATTATATATGTGAAAGAATTCCTACTTCCGAACCTCATTTTACACACAAACAAAAAAGAACTTGCATATACAAATCAAGAAGAGATTGAACTTGCCTCATTAACTTTATCAGGTGCATTCCACATCGTATATATAACCATAAGCACGATGAGAATCCTTCATTATAAAGGAACATAACCATAAACCTCATTATGAACTCTATTGTGCATTCCACATCACAATCAATTTTACAATTGATACCAAAGGAAATCCAGAGTGATCGAATGTATTTTCATCCATTCAACGAATTTGGATCCTCTGCTTGGGCTTGAGTATGCTTGGCAGAGGATCCAGATCATAACACATCACCGGCCCAAGCGACAAATAACCCAAGCAGAGGATCCTTGTCCGACCCAACGCACAATCAACCACAACAGTAGAATCCCCTTCCAATGCTAATTCCAAACAATAAACCTTCATGTAAAGCACAAGCTTCCACCATCACCGCACCAGACATATGCTGCAAAAACTTAGTGATACCAGCAATAAAACTGCCCTGCTCATTCCAGATATGAGATAACCACTCCAATGCTGACTGAATCCACATTGATTTTCACCCACGAAGGAGGCGGAGGTTTCTAAGAAAAGCCAATCTTCTTTCTCTCCCATTTATCTTTCCATGGATGAATTTACCTGAAATGAATTAGAGTCCCCCACAAACGTCTCAGTGACATCTATTTGAAACCAAGTTGCTTAAAATCATTGGATGAATTCACCATGGAGGAATTTACTTGAAATAAATTAGAACAATGGCATAATTAATTAAATCACAGAGGAATACGAGCAGTATATTCGAAGACATATAACTAGATTGACTAGTTAGAATATTAAAATCAATCGAATGCTGTGGCTTGGGAGAAATATTAGTTTAGTGGAACACATTAAATAGATTATCTATGTAATACACACACACACACACACACACATATCATTCACTGTCCCATAAGGAGAAATAATACTAATTTCTATTAAA
The DNA here is from genome assembly GCA_017140935.1 of Hamamelis virginiana. NCBI lineage: Eukaryota > Viridiplantae > Streptophyta > Magnoliopsida > Saxifragales > Hamamelidaceae > Hamamelis > Hamamelis virginiana. The sequence goes on along the minus strand of JAESVK010027592.1, from coordinate 7,573 downwards.
TCAATTGAGGTAATTGGCCTAATTGTACTTCTACATCAACAAATTTGCTGCAGATTGCAATATGCTATCTTATTTCCTTTAAGTAAGAAAAAAAATAAAAAATAAAAACAGAAGAAAAACATGTAATTCAGAATAATTAAGAACAATTATGCGAAATTCAGCAATTACAAATTACATTGAACAATACTTTGTAGATTATCATAGTGATGGCATAGAATAGAAGATAGATCCATCATCAAATTCCATACAATTTAGGAGTTTGAGTAGTCTAATGAAAATATTTTAGCATCTTGGCTTCAAACTCTGTTCAAGACAATGAGTATACTAACCAATCAAGTTTAAATGTAAGCATAGGAAACATTTCAACACAAATCATCAAAAAGTTTACTCTGTTAAACATGTAAATTTGACTTATACATATTGTAGAACTATTGAATGAAAACATAATCCCACTTGATTTAATTTACTAGATTAACCAAAAGAAGAATGGGAGATGAGTTTAACAGCAGCAGGTTACTATTCTCTACTTTAACTAAAAGTAAATCAACACCAATTGAAGAGAGAGCGAGAGAGAGAGAGAGAGAGAGAGAGTCACTGGAATAGCATTAATTAGAAAATAATTAATGTTCTTTAAAAATGATGGAAGGCATATGCTGGACTTTGAAAGATTCCTCTCCTCCTTGAAGCCTATTGTTGAATTCTTGGCGCATGCCTAGAATCTGCAATTCACGGAGGGTGGTGATGAACCTCAATCCATCCAGAACCATCTTCAACCGCCAGCAGTGTTCAATTATTAATTCACAGAGACAGGGCATGGCTTCTCCACCCACAAACCATTCCTCCAAGTTGCTCAATAAGTTGAGTTTTAAAGATTTGCGCTGCGAAAAGCCTTTCGAAGAAGAAACCATTTTCTTCCCATTGAATACATTCGATAGTGAAAGGATAGTTAAGTTAGGCAGCTTCTCCAGTGTTGCCATAGGACAATAAGAAAGTAGCCCTTTTATAAAATGATATCTTCCCATTGAATACATTCTAGTATCTTCTCTCTCCACCCGTGTAAATGCAATTTATAAAGGTTAGGACAATAAGAAAGTAGCCCTTTTAAATCAGTTTCCCCAACAACAGAGCGCCAAGGAAAGAAGGCAGTTTAAGGTGTCCAGTGATAATCTCTGAACTTCCACCAACACTTTAAGCCTCTTCACCGATATTTGTAATTTTTTAAGCCCAGTCAATTTGGCCAGCTTCTTAACATCACACGTCCACGAACTAAAGCCTTTTAATGTCTGTAGGTCCCTAATTACCCAATTGCAATTTGCAAGAGTTCTCTGACTCATTCGGAAGATATAGATGTCTCAATTGTTCCATCTTCCATATCCTATAGGACTGAGCCCTAAAATCCTGAGCTTTACAAGGAGCCCCCTTTCAATTGATTGTGAGGAAATAGCAAGAAAGCCCAACATTGATTTAAGTTAAGGAACTGTAAATGGTTTTTGGTTCTTCATCGTATTGACAAAAGACTGAAAGTCAGAAAGACTTAAGAAAATAACGAGGAAAACAGGAAACTAAGCAGATGGTGATGGTATTACTAGAGAAATATTATTTAATTTACCAAAAGTAGAATACGAAATGAGTTTAGCAGCAACAAATTACTATCCACTTCTTTGAAACAAAGTAAATCAACAGCAATAATTCAAGAGAGAGAGAGAGAGAGAGAGAGAGAGAGAGAGAGATTCACCGAATTACACTCTATCCGATGACTATACCATCTTGGAATATGATGGAAGGTACATGTTGAACTTTCAAAGAATCATCTCCTCCTCGAAGCCTATTCTTGAATTCTTCTGGCATGCCTACAATCTTTAATTCACGAAGGGTAGTGATGAACCTCAGTCCATCCGGAACCATCTTCAACTCTATACAACCTTTAATTGTTAATTCACAGAGACAGGGCATGGCTTCTTCACCCACAAACCATTCCTCCAAGTTTTCCAAAAGGATGAGTTTTAAAGATTTGAGTCGCGGAAAGCCTTTTGAAGAACAAACCATTTTATTTCCAATGAATGAATTCCAATCTAATGCGAGGATGGTTAAGTTTGGCAGCTTCTCCAGTGTCGCCATAGGGTCTTCCTCAAGTTTAGAAAGACTTAAGGTTAGCTTAGTGAGGTTTGGCGGATATTCAAATCGGTAGAAATCTGGTAGCTTCTCTTTCAACCCTTCTAAATGAAGTTTACAAAGGTTAGGACGAACAGAAAGTAGCCCTTTTAAATCGGTTTCCTCAGCAATAATACCAGGAGAGCGGTTGTTGCCACACCACCAAATTATAAGCCCACCCCCCTTTTTTAGTTTCCAAAAATGCCCTTAAATAAAATGACTATTTAGGACAACTTGAAATAATAAATACCTAATGTATCCTAATTCTAATTGCTAAGCCCACCCCCCCCAAAACCCTTCAGACTTGCAACATTTCCTTCCCTCCCATACGACACTCCTCATGGAAGCTTTGAGAGAGGAGCAGCTCATGGATGCTTGACCGGAGAAAATACAGAGGAACTGGAATGGACTGTCCACCGTTGCATCAGATTTAGGAGATCCTTCCATTGTGAGTTCCATTTGATTTGAAAAAAAAAGATTAAACCCACTTCAAATCTGATTTACTCACCTCAAAAAGTGAGTAAGCTTAATGATGGAGCTTAATGAAGCAAGCAACAGTGATGAGGTAAGGATTTAGAAGCTTTAATGGTGTATTTAATTTTTTTGCAAAATCCCGTATTGTTAGGTTACACAGAAATTAACATTCTAGGAATGCTGCGTAGAAGACGACCTAACATTCTAGGAATGTAGCGTTTTTTATAACCTAACATTATAAGAATGTTGCGTTTTTTCTAACCGAACATTATATGAATGTTACGTTTCTTCTAACCTAACATTCTAATAATGTTGCGTTCCTTTAAACCGAACATTCTAATAAAGTTGCGTTTTTTCTAACCTAACATTCCAACATTGTTAGTTTTCTTCAAACTTAACAAACATGAAATGTTAGATTATAATCAACACAACATAATAAAAAATTACAAATTGTTGGATTTTTTCCAACCTAACACATCTTAGACGTTTTATTTACTTTTGTTTGGTTGCTTTCAACATAACAATTTAGTTTTATTTGACTTGCTTTCTACCTAACAAAATTCATATACTCATGTTACAACCAACCAAACAAACTTGATATGTTGGGTTTTAACCAACCTAACATTCCCTGTTTGTTATGTTGATTTCAAGGTTACACACATAAACCTCTAGGTTTCAACCAACCCAACATAACACTTTAACCATTACCTAACGTTTCAATATTTTTTGCCAAGCATTATCTATCGGTCAATGGCAACGCTTCAACTAGATGCAGTAAGGTCGATGGAGAGGTTCAATCGCAAGTTATTATGGATTACAGTAGTGAGTTCACTACGTACGAGGTGAATGTCTAACTTGTTTCAATTTCTAATTGTATGCTATGGCTTTATGCTTTACTATGCATGTTTATATTAAGTTATTTTGTATGTAGGTGTTCAAGAGCAGAGATGCATTGTCGAATTGGGCTCGGAATGTCGGCAAAATGCTTGGATTTGTCATTGTGATATCTAAATCTGATGTCACTAGCAGAGCTACAACGCGGCTTTCACTTGGTTGTGAGAGGGGTGGACAATATACAGAAAGGCAAAAAGACAGCAGCAAATCATTTGTTAATGAAGTAAAAAAGCGTAAAACTGGAACCAAAAAGTGTGGATGCCCATTTTTGCTTAAAGGTGTGAAAATGCCGAACGATGACGAATGGATGCTGACGGTGGTTAATGGAGTGCACAATCATCCGGCTGCCGAATATCTCGAGGGCCACTCGTATGGAGGGAGATTATCTTCTGAGGAGAAATCATTAGTAGTTGACATGTCTAAGAGTATGGCACGGCCGAAAGACATTTTGTCTATTGTGAAACAACATAATGCACTCAACAAAAGCACAATGAGGACGATCTACAATGCACGTGCTAAGTATAGGACGAAAGAGAAGGCTGGGAGATCACAAATGCAATTTCTTATGGGGAAGTTGGATGAGTATAAATACATAGAATGGCACAGGAGCACCGTTGAAACTGAGACTTTAACTGACTTGATTTGGGCTCATCCACATAGCTTGGATTTGTTGGGTGCGTTTCCACGTGTACTGATCATGGATAGCACTTATAAGACTAACAGGTATCGTCTTCCCCTCTTAGAGATTGTGGGAGTGACTTCTACGGATTTGACATTTTCCATCGCCTTTGCATATCTTACATCAGAGCGGGAAGATAACTACAAATGGGCTCTAAGTATATTGCGCAGTATCATGGATGATCGTGGCGTTGCCCCTGACGTGATTATCACTGACAGAGAGCTAAGCTTGTTAAATGCCATAGAAAAGGTTTTTCCTAATGCAAACCATATGTTATGTAGATGGCACATCTCCAAGAATATTATGACTAAATGCAAGAAGATGTTCGCTAAAGGGCATTGGGAAAAGTTTATTTCATTATGGAGTGTCCTGGTCCTATCTGACACAGAATCTGACTATCATCACAATTTATCATTTATGCTTAGAGATTTCGAAAAGTACCCGGAAGCACTTGACTACATACAAACTTCATGGTTGATCCCATATAGATTTAGGCAAAAAATGTGCAATGCCTGACATTTCTCCCTCTCCATTCAGCACCCGTGCTTCCGTGGAATCGTAAAGAAATTGCCATAGGGTTTGTCAGTTGTTGTCATTTCATACAGGTACATACTATATATAATTTAGTGGGAAATGTAACTTTTCTTTGCAAATATATACTTGTAATGACAACTCATGAAAGTTGTCATATTGGTTTCTCTATACAGGTATTTATGAAATCGGGCCATCCTGTGCCCCCAATAGCAGGGAACTGGACTAAACACCATCTGACACCTTTAGCTGATGGATGGGCGATTGCATACGAGGCTAGAATTCTGAAGTTTAAAGAAATAATCGACTTAAATGTAATCACTAGTGAAACAATAGAACTAGATTAGGAATGGGGAATTTGGTTATTTATTTGAGAATTGCATTGTGGTTGTATTTGGTGTTAAGATATTATGTATTTGGACATTTCAATTGGTTTATAATGATGTTTGTTGGTCGAAAATGTCAGTTTTTCAATTTCGCTATGTTAGGTTGGTTGAAACTTAACATTAAAGGAATGTTAGGTTAGTAAACTCTTAACATAACTGGAATGTTAGGTTGATCATAACTTAACAGAGCCGGTTTGTTACGTTTTGACTTACCTAACATTCCTAGAATGTTAGGTGGGACAAATCTCAACAATTCGATTCTGTTAAGTCATGATCAAACTAATATTCATGTAATGTTAAGTTTCAACAGACGCAACAAAACTTAAAAAAAATTTCCATATAGTGTTGCATTACTTGAAACTTAACATTCCTATAATGTTAGGTTGATCATAACTTAACAGAGCAAGTATGTTGCGTTTTAACCAACCGAACATATTATGAATGTTAGGTGGGACAAATCGTAACAAATTGAATCTGTTAAGATATGATCAACCTAACATTCCTTTAATGTTAAGTTTCAACCGACGCAACAAAACTTTAAAAAAATTTCCATATAGTGTTGCATTACTTGAAACTTAACATTCCTATAATGTTAGGTTGATCATAACTTAACAGAGCCAGTATGTTGCGTTTTAATCAACCGAACATATTATGAATGTTAGGTGGGACAAAGCGTAACAAATTGAATCTGTTAATATATGATCAACCTAACATTCATTTAATGTTAAGTTTCAACCGACGCAACAAAACTTTAAAAAAATTTCCATATAATGTTGCGTTAATTGAAACTTAACATTCCTTGAATGTTAGGTTGATCATTACTTAACAGAGGTGATTTGTTGCGTTTTGGTCCACCTAACAATACTAAAATGTTAGATTGGACAAAACGTAACAAATCACCTCTGTTAAGTTATGATCAACTTAACATTCCAGGAATGTTAATATTTTACCAACCAAACACTGTATATGGACATTTTTTTTCGTTTGTTGCGTTGCTTGAAACTTAACAATCCCAAAATGTTAGGTTGATCATATCTTAACAGAGTCTATTTGTTGCGTTTTAACCAACCGAACGTTCTATTAATGTTAGGTGGGACAAAACTCAACAAACCGAATATGTTAATATTTTAAAAACCTAACATTTTGGGATTGTTAAGATTTAACCAACCTAACATTTCAACAATGTCGCGATTTGATCATCGTAACATGCATAATTTGTATTTTTCCACATATCCATTCTAACAGAATTACCACATATGAGTGCATTGACAATTTTTTAGCAATATAACAAGTATGGACAACCTATAATCAACCCATCAACAAAACTCAATGGAACCCTGTATTTACCACATATCCATTCTAACATTGCATTCACAATTTTTGAGCAATATAACCATTATGGACAAACCTGTAATCAACCCATCAACAAAACTCAATGGGAAGCCTGTATTTACCACATGTCCATTCTAACAAGAAGGTATCACCATAAACTCTAATCTTGTCCTATCGTATATACAACATAAAACAAAATGTAACAACCAAAAAAGTAAAAGTTAACAATTTGTCCAATTAGGAGCTCACATTTGAGCAATTGTTTACAACCAACAGTGAGAATCGATGGTTATGTCATAACAAAAAATGTGTTTTCCTAGCTAAGCACTAGCTCTGCTCCGAATTGCGGGATCTACTTCTGGTGCGCTGGTAATGTATAGTCGAACCACTTGGTGTCCCCTCAGCTGTTGCACTAGACTCTCCTCGTCCAATATCCACCATTTGACATATGATGCTAAATAGTTGATGTGGATCTCTACTTGCCTCTTCACTCCCCATATTTACGATCTTCTCCCCGAGAGCCACCATTTGTCCAATACGCTGTGTTTAATAATCAATGCATTAATATATATGATCATAGGTAACTAATATTATAAATAATAGTGGTATAAAAATATATTAATCAACAACCTCATCAGTAATTGAATTTGGAGGTGTCGGCCTCAAAGGTGGTGAGGTTCGTCTGTTTGGGTCTACCACACGGACATGGGACGTCCTCATGAACCACTCCAAATAATTAGGATCAACTTCAGATGGATATGTAGCGCGCCTGGTACGTAGGTCCTCCGCCAAAGTGTGATTCTCCCAATCATCCCATAGCGAATCAATGAATTCATATAGTACGTTGTAGGGTTGGGAGGTGTAACACCCCACACAGGGTTACCCCTATGCGGAAATGCCACAGTGACATAAAACACCAAGCGCTTATCTTTTGAGTAATTTCTTTTTAAAATTAACACAGTTTTTCAAAATACGCGTGCGGAAGTCTTTAAATATTTTTTTTCAACATCTCAACAATTAAAGATAGCGCTGAGTACTAGTTTGTATCCTGAGTACAGTCCCGTAATGTACCCAAATTTCAAAAACATCCATTTAGTTTACTGAGTTGGATAGAGTCTCATGCTGA
>JAESVK010027577.1:0-10740 GCA_017140935.1 Hamamelis virginiana | reverse complement strand
AGTTATCTTAAGGATTATCAATCCTTTTGGAAATTGCATTTCCAATTGTCATATCATATCTTAACATCAACCATATATCATTCTTATATACATTTCATGTATATTTTATCAACTTCACAAAGACTTATGGATTTGGGCCTCTAAAATGGGCTTTTCTCATTAGCCCCCCCTCATGGGTTTACTTACTTCTATAATTCCCTTCATGGATCTCACAAGCTTACCAAATCAAATGTATTCCTAATCATTTCAAGATTATAAACTTGATTACACAATCTTTTCATTCATTTATTTCTAAATCTCATGGTTTTCAACCAAAAATTCATCATTTCATGTGAACTTTCCTATTCATAATCACTTAATTCTCACTTTGGTATGCACCAAATCCTCTTGATTCCTCATCAAATATCATTCAATCTAAATGCACTTTCTTAAATAAAAAATTGAAAGAAAATGAGTCAAAACAGGTAACTTTTTCTTTATTCTTTCAATCACCAACAATTTCATTCTTCACCAATCTCACCCAAACTTTGGGTTTGCAGGTTTCGAGCCAGCCTTCACAGGAGCGCCATGGATCGAGAGAGGATCACGAGGCGTCAGGTTCACAGGGAACGAGGAAATCATCCCGGCGGAGATGATTGTGTATTATTAGGCCTATAGGAGGCCTGCTTAGGATTTTCTATGTAATTCTTTTTCTATGTATGCACTAAAAACCCTGAGTGGCATGTAATTTTATCCTAATGAGAATAAAAATATGTTTCAATTGCTTTTTTGGTTCAATTTTAACTCGAAAATGGGTCAAAACTGACGAAAATTGAGCGAAAAGTCAAACTGGACGTTAAAAAATCTCAAAAAGGTCAAAATTAGTCAAAAATTGAGATCAGGGATGGATGACCATCTCTCCATGGACGGTTGGCCATCCCTAGGGGACGGTTGGCCATCCTTTGGAGGATGGTCATTGACCCTGGTTCACCATTTTTTGATTATTTTGACACTTTTTAACTTCTTGAATGTTCTAGTTTGCTTCTAGAATGTTCTAATTCGCTTCTAACTTGATTCTTTTGCCAAAAAGCTATAAAAACACATCTCTAGGCTCATTTTCATTACCCTAAACACAATGGAAGCTCTCAAGTTGATTATCAACCTATTCATAACAAGAATGCGGGCAGAAGATAAGAGGGTGTTCGAACGATTCGGCTTGTCTTCATGGTTCTTTCTCTGTCATGTGAAGCTTGAAGACAAACTTCTCAACTCTGTGATCCACTTCTGGGACTCTGATCTTCATGTGTTTCGCTTTAATTATGAAGAGGTATGTCCTTTATTTGAAGAGTTTTGTTCCTTGATGAATATTTATGTTAATGGTCCTTTCATATTTCCTACCATTCGTCGAGGTTATTTCCAAACCTTCTCTTCTCTTTTTGAACTTTTACCTAGGGAAGTTTCTTCATATATCCATGAAAACTCCATTGATCTTCTCAAACTAGCTTCATTTTTCTTGAGGGAAGGGGGAAAACCACTAGCTCTTCATAGGCCTACCCAGTACGCACTCTCCTTATGCATAGTGGGTTGTTTCCTTGTTTCGAACGGAACCATTTTCATACCTATTGAAACATGTGAGCTCATTCTGCCATTGTCGAAGTCTCATAACATTATCCCTCTAGTGCTAGCTGAAACTCTAAATGGGCTTGACCACTTCCACTCCAACTCTGCTTTTTGCATTAGGGGTAGCCCCATTCTTCTTCAGATGTGGTTGGTTGAGAGACTCAGGCTGATCACTCCTCTCGATGGGCCCAAACACTTGTCCCATACCTATTGTTTGCGTAAGCTTTTGTTTCTTGAGCATCGCTTGATTCAGGATATGATTACCTTCTTCTCTTCTCTGACTTGGGAAGATATTCAGTGGCATGTGGCCATATGGGATTGTGGTGAAGAGTATGTACTACACATTTCGGGATGTTGTCAGGTGAAGCTTATGGGCCTAAAGCATACATCATTTTACTGGGCTTCTCGGGTGCTTCGCCAGATGGGCCGTGCTCAAATCAATCTTCCTCTCAAAGGGCATGTTCATGGGGTTGAGGCGGCTACTCCTTCTTTGGTATCTTGGGCTATGAAGAAATGGGCTTCAAGTTTATGTATGAGTCAGGTAGGAGATCGCAATGGGCCTTTTAGGCTTGATGGGGAGTATCGGGCTTGGCTTAAATAAGACTTGGGTTTGAAGGTGCAGGCTATGAAGGATAAGGTTCAAAGCCTCGTTTATGGTTCTCGAGTTGTCGCTCAGTCGACAGGTTCATCACTTCCATCAGATGCGTCACGAGTTAAGAGAAATAGAGAAGATGAGAATGAAGCCCAAGCCCGCGGAGCGAGAATGACTTAGAGTAGATTAGGGATTAAATATTTTACTTTTCAAAGCAATGTAAGATTTGAAGAAAGTAGGAATTATGAGTACACATGGCATGTAATAGATCTTTAAAAAGGTTTCTACCCTTTATGGATGAATAAATATCAATTTTATTAAAATCTCAACAAATAATCTTTTAATAATTACAATTGAACCAAACTCTTGGTGTTTTTACAAGAAATAGACCGCGCCCAAAGTAACTTTATGGGCTGCCTACGTATCCCCGTCCTTGATACAATGCTTTGTCATTTTTTTCTAACTCTTTGTGATATTTGGGGAATCAGGTCTTCGTAGTTCATGAATCAAATTGAAGAAGTCCATTTTTATTTATTTATTTATTTATTTATTTATTTGCTCTAACTTTTGCCTAAGCAGCCTTTTCAGGTTTTCTACTTAGCGAGCTTGACTTTTTTTTTATTTTTTATTTGAATACCCTAACTTTTGCCTAGGCAGCCCTTTCGGGTTTTCTACCTAGCGGGCCCTTTTTTTTATATATATATTTTTTATATGTGGTACTTCTTCAATTGATCCAAATTGGTAGGTTGAGAGAATTCATTCCCATCAATGTCTACAATCTTCACGGCTCCGCCTGACAATATTTCTCTGATGATGTAAGGGCCTACCCATGTGGGCTTGAACTTTCCTCGCGGGTCATGGATCGATGCTCGGATCTCCTTTAGTACCAAATCCCCTTTCTTCAAACCTCTGTGCTTCACTTTCTTACCAAACGTCTTGGTTATTCTTCTTTGATACCCCTGAATGTGGTACAGTGCCCTTAATCGCCTTTCATCCTGTAGAGCTAACTCTTCATACCGGTTTCTCACCCATTCTACTTCTGCCAGTTGACTCTCCATGGCAATTCTTAACGATGGGACTTCTAACTCTATAGGCAATACAGCTTCCATTCCATATACGAGCGAAAAAGGTGTAGCCCCGGTTGATGATCTAATGGAAGTACGATATCCCCACAGCGCTAGTGGTAATTTCTCATGCCAGTCATTGTAAGTCTCGGTAGTATTTTTCAAGATCGACTTGAGATTCTTATTCGCTGCCTCGACAGCCCCATTCGTCTGTGGTCTATAAGGAGATGAGCGATGATGCTTGATACTATACTTCTGTAGGAGCGCTTCGATTTCTTTTCGGAAATGCTGTCCATTATCAGAGATAAACTCGTGGGGCACTCCATATCGATAGATGATATTATTCTGTATGAACTTTGCTACTTGCTTAGCATTCAATGTCTTATAGGATGCAGCTTCTACCCACTTGGTGAAATAATCTATGGCGACCAGGATGTACTCGTGTTCGTTTGATGCTGCGGGGGTTACCTTGCCAATGATGTCAATGCCCCATGTTGCAAATGGCCATGGCGAAGACATGATAGTGAGTGGCATCGAGGGTTGATGTTTTCCACTTGCAAACACTTGACATTTATGACACTTCTTGACATGTAAATGGCAATCCCTCTCCATGGTTGACCAGTAATACCCTAGTCTCACAATCTTTTTAGCTAACATGTATCAATTCATATGCGGAGCCCCAGCCCCTTCATGCATTTCCAATACTATTCTTTCAGCTTCTTGTTCATTAACGCACAACAGATGCACTCCATCATGTGATCTCCGGTACAGCTTCCCCCCACACAGAATATACTGACTGGCTAACCTTCTTATGGTTTTTCTGTCCACGGATGACACCTCTTTCGGATAATCTCCTTTTTCTACAAACTGTTGGATATCATAGTACCATGGCTTTCCATCATTCGGCTCTCTTTCTTGCATAACACAACAGTAGGCCGGTTCTTCTCGGGACTTAATAATGAGAGGAGTTACACCTTCATCTTTAGGGATATCTACCATGGATGCTAGAGTGGCTAAGGCATCCGCAAACTTATTCTTTAATCTAGACAGATAAAAGAAGTCAATTTGACTGAATTCTTTCACCAAAGTCTCTAAGTATTCATGATATGGTAACAACTTTTTATCCCGAGTCTTCCATTCTCCTCTAGTATGACATATGATCAAGGCGGAATCCCCATATACTTCCAACTCTTCCACACCCAATTCCAAGGCAGCTTCCAATGCTAGGATACAAGCTTCATATTCGGCTATATTATTAGTGGCATCAAAGGATAACCTGACAGATAATGGTATCAAGTTATTCTCCGGTGTGACTAACAACACGCCTATTCCACATCCTCTTTTATTATGAGCCCCATCAAAGAAAACTTTCCAAGACTCCTTACTCACTTCTAGAATCTCTTCGTTGGGAAACTGGTACTCAGATGATCTTTCTACTGACGATGGATGATCTGCTAGAAACTCTGCCACTGCTCTCCCTTTTACTGATTTCTGCACCACATATTGAATGTCGGACTCTGATAATAGCAATAACCAACGGGCTGTTCTATAAGATAACACTGGTTTCTCCAATAAGTACTTCAGGGGGTCCATGCGACTAATGAGTTGCACTTGGAAAGACAGCATGTAATGGCGGAGCTTTTGTGTAACCCACACCAATGCCACACATGTCTTCTCTAATGCGTCATATTTAACCTCATAGTCAGTCATCTTCTTACTCAAATAGTACACTGCATTCTCCTTTCGAGATTCTAGGAGATACTGAGCTAACATAGCTCCCATCGCAGTTTCAGTGAGTGCTAAATAAAGTAGCAGAGGCTCACCTTGTCGCGGGGGAACTAATATTGGTGGGTTGCTTAAATATCTCTTAATGGTTTCAAAGGCTTCTTGGCACGCATCATTCCACTTCGTGGGCACATCTTTCTTAAGAAGCTTAAAGATAGGCTCACAAATCATGGTCAGCTGTGCTATGAATCGACTGATAAACTAAACTTTGCCTAAGAATCCTCGAATCTCTTTTTCTGTCTTCGGCGGCTGCATCTCCGTGATGGCTTTAATCTTCCCCGGGTCGACTTCTATTCCTTTCTGAGTGATCATAAACCCTAGCAACTTCCCCACAGTTACTCCGAATGCGCACTTTTGAGGATTCAATCTCAAGTTATATTGCTTAATTCTTTGAAGGAACTTACTTAGAGCATCAAAATGACTTTCTCGATTCTTAGACTTCACGATCATATCATCCACAAATACCTCCACTTCCTTATGAATCATATCATGTAATAAAGTGGTTGCCATCCACTGATAGGTAGAACCGGCGTTCTTTAGGCCAAAGGGCATAACTCGATAACAGAAGGTCCCCCATTGAGTGATGAAGGAAGTTTTCTCCATATCTAGAGGGGCCATCTTTATCTGATTATAACCTGAGAACCCGTCCATGAAGGATAACAGAGCATGACCGGCGGTGCTATCTATCAGGATATCTATGTGTGGCAATGGGAAATCATGTTTAGGACACGCCTTATTCAAATCTCGGAAATCTACGCACATTCTAACCTTCCCATCTTTCTTAGGCACCGGCACAATGTTAGCTAACCACTCAGGGTATTCCACTACTTGGAGAAATCCAGCGTTCATCTGTTTTACTACTTCATCCTTGATTTTTAGGGCCCACTCTGGCTTCATTCTTCTTAATTTCTGCTTCACCGGCTTAACCCCCGAATTAGGGATAAAGTGTTGTACTATGTCAGTGTCTATTCCTGGCATATCCTTGTACGACCATGCAAATACTTCTATGTTTTCTCTCAACAATCCTACCAATTTTTCTTGTTCTTGTAGTGACAGAGTTGCCCCAATATTAATTATTTTAGGCGATTCATCGGATCCTAAATTAACTGATATTAATTCATCCACATTGGGTCGAGCATGTTCCATTTCCCTTCGTTGTTCAAACTCAGAGGGAACATCCTCTCTAGGATCTATATTCATGCCATATATACTCATAGAAGACAGAAGAGATAAGCTGCAAATGCAAAAAATGAAGAAAAAGAGTATTTTATTAATCGTGAAGAAAGAAGAATAACAAAAACTAAGCTATCATTCGCCTCTTAACAAAGGAGGGATGATTTTATTGAAAAAGGAAAAACAAGAGTCCTATTCTATGATCCTATGGAAAGAAAGTATAGAAATCCTACAAGCTATCATCTGATGGTAGTGAATCTTCTGCGACTGAGTCTTCAACTCGAGGCTCATATTCAAGGCTCCAAATGGTCAATGGATTGGAGGTTTCTTCAATGAGGTGAATAGGATCGGGTTTACGAACATGCCCTTCGATGCAGGCGATCTCTTTGAACATTGCCCCTATGGCGACTTCATCCACATGGTCGACCCAGTCAAACTCTGTAAGTTTTTCGGCTGTGATGGTAGTTGGAGAGAGAGGTAATGGTGTGTTGAAGAAGATTTCGAACCCAGGAACTCTAGCTTTCTGATCTTCAAGGTAAATAGGCTCGGGGAACCCACAATAAGGGAAATCATCCCCTTCTTTGACAAACGCCCCATTCAGAGTGGGCCGGTAAGGTTTCAAAGTGAGGTTAGGGATTCGTCCCTCTTCTTTAGCCAACTGTCTTTCTCTTCTTTTCTGTGCCATCTCTTTTCTGTCAACTTTGGTACTTTGATAACCCAATCCGAAAGGATAAATTGCTGAGGGGTACTCTATAGAATCAGGCGTGCCTTGATGACGACGACCTAAGCCCATTCCTGGAAAGAAGCCCATGTTCTTCATGATCTGGCCCACTTGCATATTCCCATATGGTCTGCAATCTAGCACTATCTTCTCTTTACATCCAGATTCAACCTCTACACACTGTATGTATTCAAAGCCTGTCAAAGGTACTTCTTCGATCTCTGGTTTGATCTCACAGATAGGTACACGAGTAGGAGTGATCTCAGAATCTCCTTTTAATGTCACCACTGAGCCTTTGTAGGGGAACTTAACCTTTTGATGGAGGGAAGAAGGCACAGCCCCAATTGGATGAATCCATGGTCTACCAAGTAGAAGATTGAAACAAGCAGGTACGTCTAGTACTTAGAAATCGACTTGGAATTCTACAGGTCCAATAGCTAGAGATAAAGTGACCATGCCCACTACTTCTCTTCGAGTGTTATCATATGCTCTCACAGTCTGTCCTGACAGTTTGAATTCTGACGGTTCGATGCCCAAGGAAGTGGCGGTGCTGAGAGGACATACGTTCAAAGCTGACCCATTATCTATCAATACTGTTGGAATTCTCTTGCCCATAGTATCCACCGTGACATATAAGGCTTGCAAATGATGAGGTCCTTTCTTTGGAAGATCTGATTCGGTGAAGGATATTGACTGCCCATGCTGAACTGGACTGACCAAACTGACTAAACCCTCTGGTGAAGTATCGATGGGAATCTGAACCTGGTTGAGTAGCTTGAGTACTGTCTGCCTGTGCTTTTGAGAAGCCATTAAAAGTCCCCAGATGGTGATATTGGCTTGAGTACGCTTAAGCTGTTTCAGTATCTCTTCCTCTTCCTCTTGAACTTCGGTACGTTGAGATCTTTCTAACTCTCCCAAAGGATTGTCGGATTCTAAGTTGGCGGGCTTAAAATGACGACCTCCTCTAGTGACATGGTTAACATCTTCCTCATCACTGGCCCAAATATCTGCTATCTCCTCGGGTGTGCTCATCAAATCTTCCCACTCTATGATATCAATCTCATTCTCTGACCCATCATCTATGGTAGACTCGGCGGAAGTCGAACTTGATCCGAAATTCTGGGTGACCCATGGTTGCCTTAGATAGATGGTTCGGTGATGGGTGTCCCCATTCATATGGATGACCTTGGTTGTAAAATACTTCTTGAGGATACTCTGGCTAGCTTTCTCAAAACAGGTGAGGTTTGGATCTTCGGGTTCAACCTGAGCCACAGGAATGTCTTCTTTAAGTGAGTCAGGGTCATCACCCCAACCAGAAGGAGCAATGGGTCCTTCACAGGTGGGTTTTTCAAATATAGGCTTCTCCATCTTAGGGTAAAGGACATAGAAGTCGAACTTCCCACTAGGTTCCCCTAACAGGCCCACTTCGGGATCTCCAGCCGCATATCTTTTTCGCAACTCCCATTGGCTAGTCCCAGTCTTGGAGAAGACTTTCTTGGTTCTAACTTTAGGTCTAATGGGTTCAGTCTTTGTCATTTCAGCTTCACAAGACTTTTCAGGGTAGAGAACGTAGAAGCTGAACCTTCCACTCCTTTCTGTCAACAAATCCACACAAGGATCCCTAGCTTTAAATCTTTCTTTGAGAGCCCACTGACTAGTACCATTCTTTGACGACTGATCCACTTTGCGAGGCTTGGGAAACCCATTCGAACTAAAACCTAGGAATGTATCTTTCTCAAACTGTCTCCATGAACGATAAAGCCTCCTTGGGCTAGTGAAGGGTTGAGGGATTTCAATCAGACCTTGATTAATGAACCCTTGTACTATATTCCGCAATGTATCACATGATTCCGTGTCATGGCTAGAAGTGGCATGGTATAGGCAGTAAAGTTTTTTGGGTTTTGGCTTGTATGGGGTGATGAGCCCATGGGCTTGACAGTGATGAAACATTTCAGTTATGGAAGTAGGGAATGAAGGGTGAGGGCGGATAGGCTCACAATGGACATAAGGGTCGGCATGGATAACATTGATATTTGCTGGTGGTGGGACTGCATGGGTAGGAAGTGGATTTTGGGTGACATTGGGTTGAGAAGGTGGGGAGATGGTTTTGTTATCTATGAGGTCTTGGATTTCATGGCGGAGACGGAAGCAACGGTTGGTAATATGGCCTTTGGATTGATGGAAATAGCAGTATTCATTTTCATTGTAGTTTTTGGGTAATGGGTTGGGTGTAGGTCTGGGTTCCAGAGGTTGGAGCAGGCCTCGAGCTTTTAATTTCTCGAAGACTTTTTCCAATAGCATATAGAGCTCGGTGAATTTTTTGGACGGTTTATTTCCTAAGGAAAATGGTTGGGTAAATGGAGCAGGATGAGATATGGCATTGACTTCGGTAGCCTTCCCATTGATGACAGGTCGGCGATTCTTGTAGGGTTCATCAGTTCGAAGAGCTCCATCGGCTAGAGCGTCTTCTACTTGGGTACCTGCAGCGACTAGAGCTCGAAAATTTGGGAGATATTGGAAAAACATGTGTTTGTGATACACTGGGAGCAAGTTCTTCACTATCATGCGGATTTGTTCTTCTTCCTCAGGGCGGTTAGCCATTTTAGAAGCTTTGGCTCTCCAGCGGGTGAGGAAGGCAGAGAAAGTTTCTCTTGATTCTTGTTTAGTAGTCTCCAAGTCTCTCCTAGTGATATCAACCTCTGTGTTATACCGGTAATGATTACTGAACTCAATGCATACATCCTCCCATGTCTTCATTCTAGATTCATCTAGTGACAGAAACCACTTCAGAGCGGATCCAGCCAGTGTTTCATGGAACATTTGGGCTAGCAAGTCATCATCAGCCCCTCGTGGGTGCATGGCTCTCACGTACATCTTCAGATGGGTCTTAGGACAACCCATTCCATCAAACTTTTCTAACTCAGGCATTCTGAAATGAGTGGGCATACGGGCCTTGGGGAACAGAGACAATGAAGACATGTCCACCAGATCATCAGACTTCCTAATACCTTTCAAGGCTTTTTCCAGGGCTTCGACCTTGCTACTCAACATTATAGGCTCAGTGGAAAAGAAAGCAGGGGTCTTGGGTTTGGACTCTCTTTCCAGATCAACAGGCTGAACAAATTCTGCACCGGGCCTAGTGGGTTCAACAACTATCTTTGATCTAAGGAAACATTCTTCTTCATCGACATTCTCAAATAAGGGATTAGTATGGGCTCGCACCTTATCTTCCTCTTCTCTCTGGTGAACTAACTCTTGAACCACTTTTAAGAGTGCCTCAATCTTCTCATCAGTCGTCTTTCCACTATTTCCAATGGCGGTAAGGGTATGATCCTCATTACTAGACATCTTTGAATCGACAGGTAGACCTTTAAATAACCGACCGCTAGAATCACGACGCCAAGCCAGAATGCTGGGAAAAGGAAAAGGTTTGAATCAACTAAGAGCTTCCAGTGTGAAAAGGAATGAATAAGGAAAATCTCACATGCTCACAAAAGTATAGGCCTAAAGCCTACAGATCAACCTTCATATTCTATGAAAAATGGGCCTAAGGCCTGAGTACGAATCTCGTTCTTACAGCTTATATCTCAATCTTACCACAGGCTTATATCTTCTATCCAATTGACATGGGTCTAAATCTCACATCCTAAACTCACAGTGGACCTAGCTCTTGTATCCAAAAGACATGGGCCTAAAGCCTAGTCTTATATCTCATGTCTCGCGTCTTCTCCTAATACCACTAATCGGGCAGCATAACAGTACAACAGGCCTAAGCTCATGAACCTATAGGGTACTAGCCTTCATTA
>JAESVK010027571.1:0-20548 GCA_017140935.1 Hamamelis virginiana | reverse complement strand
AAAACCTTAAACCTTAATCAAAACATAATAAAACCACTAACCAAGCTCCATCTACACCCAAGGAGAGGAGTCTAGCTACTCATGATCGGGACTGAATCACCGGAGGTCTTTGTTCCTTCCATATGCAGCCAAAATCTCAGTCGAACGGTATAAGAGAGATGAAAGAGAGAGAACAACTGTAGTAGGGGCTAGGGCAATGATAGATATCTCAACAACTCAGAAAAGATAGCTTATATACTTCCAAACAAACCTACTAAAATAAAACTCTCCATAAATAACTCAAAAAGGCAATAAAAAATTGGGGGCACCACTCCCAAGAAGAGGCCCTATCGATAGGCAAGGCATGCCCTATCGATAGGGGAAAAAAATGGAAATCATGTTCACTGCCTATCGATAGGCTGGCTGCTCTGGCTATCGATAGGAAACCCCTATCGATAGGCCATCGATAGGCCAGTTGTCGATCAATCTCATTTTGCTTCGTTTGCTTTGTTTGCCATTCCAGAAGATGCCCAAGTGCTTCCTTGCATCCTTTTGAGTGTTTTTCCTTCCCTTTAACTCTACTTGTAGCTTCATTCGGGAGCATTTGCAGAAAACCCACCTCGAAAATGCTCGAATTGCTGCTTTTATGAAGAATTCCTACAAAACACGGGGAAAAACAATAAGTTCATGGTTTATGACTATCCAATAACAAAGTTTAAGTAACATCTGACAATAATAAGTCGAAAAGACTCAATAAGTGCATTGATTGCAGAGCAATCACACCCTCCAACTTAAACTTTGTTAGTCCCTAGCAAACCACTGAATCATAAAATACTATTAAAATAAAGAAAAACTAACTACCTAATAAAACAAAACTAAATAAAAGCCACTTTCGCAGGGAATCACGATTGCATTTAGCGTATGAAACAAGCCTTTAAACCCCTAGGTTCCCCCTAGTAGACGAGTTATAGTCTCGTGAGGGTTTGCAGAAATGACACCCACAAACATAATGACTGACTTTAATAAAAAATATGAAAAGACTCAACATAGTATGTATACCTAGCAGACAAACAATTCTCATACCTGATTACTCGAACATATCATGCATACTACTCCACTGAAATTACATAGCTCATGTGCAAATAGGATCAATTTTGAATAAACAAGTTCTCAAATGTGTATGTGGGTGTGAACCAATGGCGAATGAACCTTTAACATATAAAGCACATAAAAGTGACCCTGTGGCGAATTTCAACTTCAAATTCTCTCTATGGTGTTCACTCACAAAAATTATATCACTGAAATGGGTATGAATCATGTAAAATGTCCCATCAAGAATATATAAGTTGGAAAACTCATACATAAAGCTCAAGGAATAGAGAGTACTGAAATAAGAACAATTATGCACCAAAATTCACTAAGTTATATAACACATATGGCATGAAAATAAATAATATTCATAAGGGAACAATATGCAGAATTAAAATAGAAACCAAGGCCTTGTATTCGCTTTTAATGTACTTGGGTTACAAAAAGAATGGTTTACCAAAAATGGGATGACTTAAACATGTGGTTCAGGTATCTACCCTAAGTCATCCCCCTATATCTAAACCAAATGAACTGATTGACTGACAAAACAACATAAAATAGAACTAACCACTAGACAGGACTAGACAAAACAGGACAGGACAAGACATAACAAAACTAAGCACCACCCTCATCGGCATCAGAACACTGCTCAACCTGAGCTCGCATCTCATCCTGAGGACCTTCCGGTACCTCATCATCTGCATGAGTATCCCCAGCTGGGATCTCAGCTCCAATCTCGTCGGGCTCATCAAACAGTGCAAAGTCAGCAGTAGTGAGAGATAACTCCTGCTGAATACGCCAAAGAACTCTCTGTCGGGCAGACTGACGCTGCAGCTCAGCTCGGATCTGCTCCTGTTCTGGCATAATGGCCTGTTGCCCCTCCAAAAGCTGTTGAAGCATACTCTCAATACTAGGCTGTGCAGGCATACTAGATGGCTCACCCTCGGCAGATGGCTCAAGCCGCTTAGATCCTGGCTCACTAGTAGGAGCAACCGGCCTCTTCTTCTTCTTCATTCCCCCACTCGCCTGTGCTCTAGCGGCTTTCTGAGCCCGCTCAATAGTGATAGGAGTGATAGGACCCTCACCCCATAAAAATGCCACTTCATTATCAACTCCAGCTGCTATACAGAATTTGGTAATCATTTGGGGAAAAGGCATGTTGTTGCGAGGACGGGCAATGATGTAGGTCTTAATTTCATTGAAAATTAGAAGTGCGATATCCATAGTTGTCTCTGCCATAAACTCGACTAAATAATGCATTGCATCCAAAGATGCTAAAGTATCTGTCCCACGAGGTCGAAGGTTGGCAAATAAAATTTTATTCATCGCCGCATATTCAGGTTTCATATTACCGACGGAAAACAGCTTTCCCTCTCCCTTATTCACATCAATACAAGCGAGTTCTGTACAAGCTAGAGGACCTTTCAGAGGAAAGCCTCCATGGGGAAACTCCACAGATGATGGGACAGGCCGTGCACACCCCAGATGGGTGGCTATCATATCTATGGTGACCGTGACAGTGTGGTCTCCAATCTCGGCGGAAATAGACTCATCGTCAAGCTCGTCCTCCCTTGCCGCAATGTAAAACTGGCGCACTAAAGAGGGTTTGTATTCCTCACCCTTCTCCATCCAAGCTGGTAATTCGCGCCACAGTAATTTCTTCACAATGAAACTGTCTGCGCCAAAAAAAACAACACTAACATAACGCTCGCAATTGAATCTGCGAGACTCAATGAATTCTTCTCAAGACTGTGTATTTCCCTTCTTCTTCTTCGGGGGGAGCAGCGGGCATACGCAGAGTCTGTGTGCTAGCCTCTTTGGCTGGTCTCGTAGCACGTGCGGGTGCATCAACTGAATCCACATCATCCGAATAAGCACCCGAAACATCACCTGCTGGTCGTCTATATCCTGGATCCGAAGCGGAGTCACTAAAATCTGTACTCGACTCAGACGACTCATCCCTGACTCTCTTCCCCTTCCCTGCATATGTGGCAGCAGCTCGGCGAGGTCTAGGGGGTGCAGGAGCAACCAGATCTGTAATCTGAACACTCTTCAGCGGCACTGTTACAGGTTTAGTTTTTTGAGCAAACTGAGTCTTATCCTCTTACCCTTCGAAACGGATTGATCGGTTTGTTTCTGTTTTGCCATGTTCAATGCACTAAACCCACACAAGATAGTTTACCACAGAAACGAACACCCAGCACAGCGACTCAATTGTTGCACATCTAAACCAATTGATTCTAAACTCCCAATGCAGTAACTACCACAGTTCAACCAATGTCTCAGCCTAGCATAGTTGCCCTATCAAGCAATTCTAGCACCAATTTAACAGTTCTATGTTCCACTGCACAATTCACAAGTCCAAGGGTAATAAAAATTTCATTACTAACCTACCTTCAATACTTAGAGCTTGTAACCAACAGTTTCACCCTGATTGATGATGATGCACAACAAACCGTACTCACAATCACCTCATAGCTTCACCGTTATTGCAGAATTTTGGGTTTATAGGAGTGTTGGTTATGGGGGTTTTGGGGATGGAGTATGATTGGGGGTTTGTGATATAAGATTATGGTGAATTTAGAATTAGAGAAGAATATGAGATGGAGTTTAGGGCTTACATGAGGGTCGAGATATTGCAATTTTTGGGTGTCCAGACGGCGAGCACAGTGGTGATCGGCGAGAAGCACAGAGGTGGTCGGCGGTTAGTTGATGGGTCTTGGGTCATGCGAGGGATGAGAGCAAAAAGAGGGTTTGGGTTTGAAAAAAATAGCCTAAGGTAAGTCTCGGGTTTTGACCTGCTAGGTAAAAAAAAAAAAAAAATTATTTATTTATTTTTTTTTATTTTGGAAAGCCTATTGATAGGCGAGGCACTGGGCTATCGATAAGGGTTAAACATTTCTTTGCACACCCCCTTTCTATCGATAGGGGTGCTTTGGGATCGATAGGCCACCTATCGATAAAGTGAGTTTTTCATATTTTTCCAAATTTCTTCTTCCATGAGCTTCCAAAACTCTGACAACACCCTTTTCACATAAAGTTTCATCTGACAACTGACTTTCGACATATTTGACACTGATGATTATTTCTTCACATTCCTGAACTGCCCGAAAAACTGCCTTAAACCAAGACCCGAATATCCAGAACCAAAACCAAATTTTTCCAGGATACTTAGGCTAAAAAATAAATGGATAGTACGGCACAAGCTTAGGTTAAAATGGTGACTTGACTATACAAACGAAAAATAACACAAACTGACGACATAAGCTTAAGGACTCAAAAGAAAGGCCTTGATTTTAAATCCATTCATGCATTATGTTCCCAAATGATCAGAAGTTATCCAAGCCATAATATGCACATAATTCAGCAAACATCGATGCATAATTCAAAACCCGAAATGATTAAGGAGTATCATTTGTCCCAAGAAAGGTGCGTACGGCTCAAAGTAAGCATATAAGGCTATAAGTCTCCATTCTATTTCAAAGTCAACATTCATATGCTAAATACATCAATGAACATTTCACCAAGGTTTGTGCATGTGTATTGTTTGAGAAACAAGTTCAAGCATCACTAAAGCCTTATTTTACATTTATTATCATCCAATGGGTATAACATATGCAAGAAAGTTAGAGAGATTAGCATAATAAATTGTTTCACTAAAATACTAAAAAAAAATGACCTTGAAAATTTCATAGCACACATGCAATTATAGAACATATGAATGAACAATGTAAGATAACAAACATGCATATGAAGTGCATATGAATATGACGCCCCTCCAACTCAAAACCCAACATTGTCCCCAATGATGGTAAGTGAGAAGAACACAAAAAGAAAAAGACACAAGAAAGACACAAGAAACATAAGTAATGAAAGTGAAGATCCCCCCCCCTCCAACTTAAATCCTAGCATTGTCCCTAATGATGGGGAACACCGAATAAAAACCGGAGGCAGTCGGGAAATTCAAACACTGAACGACAGACGAACCGATACAGGGACTTTAAACGACCAACACATGGGTTTCCTCCCAAGAAGAGCTAAGTTTAACGTCCTCAGCCAGGAGTCCTCAATCGAACTCGTAGGTGTGGTCCTCAAGATTCATGGACTCAACCACCATACCATCTCGAGTCATATCCCCATTCCCAAAGCCCTCGATATAAGGCTTAAGCCGTTGACCATTCACTGTAAAGGATGAACCATTACGGGGATTGGTAATTTCAATAGCACCGTGGGGAAAGACATTGGTAACCGTGTAAGGCCCGTCCCATCGAGACCTTAGTTTGCCCGAAAATAATCGCAACTTGGAATTAAAAAGCCAAACTCGTTGATTAGGCTCAAAAGATTTTCGAGTAATGTGTTTATCATGTAATTCCTTCATTTTGGCCTTATAAATTTTGGAACTTTCGTATGCCTCATTGCGAATTTCCTCCAGCTCACTAAGTTGAAGTCGGCGGTGAGAACCTGCCTTCTTTATCTCAAAATTAAACTGACGGATAGCCCATAGGGCTTTATGTTCAAGCTTGACAGGAAGATGGCATGGTTTCCATAAACTAGCCGGTAAGGGGACATACCAATGAGAGTTTTATAAGCCGTACGATAAGCCCAAAGAGCATCGACAAGTCTCAAAGACCAATATTTACGATCGGGCTTGACCGTTTTCTCCAAAATATGTTTCATTTCCCGATTGGACACTTCCACTTGCCCACTAGTTTGGGGATGATATGGGGTCGCGACTTTATGGGTAATGGAGTATTTGGCAACAAGCGCTGCAAAAGGCTTATTATTAAAGTGTGAATCTCCATCACTAATGATAGCCCTAGGACACCCAAACCGAGAGAACACGTTCTCTTGAAGGAACTTCAGAACTACCTTATGATCATTTGTCCTAGTGGCAACCGCCTCTACCCATTTAGACACATAATCTACAGCCACTAGGATGTATTCAAAACCATGAGAGATGGGAAAGGGTCCCATGAAATCAATGCCCCAAACGTCAAATATTTCAACAATAAGAATCGGGTTCAGAGGCATCATATATCTCCTAGACATCGAGCCCATTTTCTGGCAATTGTCACAAGACCGACAGAAGTCCATAGCATCTCTAAACAAGGTGGGCCAGTAAAAACCACACTGAAGAACTATAGCAGCGGTTTTCATGCCACTAAAGTGTCCACCACAAGCCAGAGTGTGGCAGAACTTTAAAATATCATGCACCTCACTCTCAGGGATGCATCGACGGATCACTTGGTCCGCACAGTACCTAAAAAAAATAGGATCTTCCCAAAAATAATTTCTAATCTGCGAAAAGAATCGATCCCTATCCTGTTTGGCCCAAGTAGAAGGTATAAGCCATGTAGCTAGATAATTAATAATGTGAACATACCAAGGCAAAGATACCTGAGAAACTGCGAATAACTGCTCTTTGGGAAAGGAATCCCGAATAGGAAGGGTATCACTATCCTTATCCTCTAGAATCCTAGACAGGTGGTCAGCTACCACATTCTCCGACCCTTTCTTATCCTAAATCTCAAAATCGAATTCTTGCAAGAGAAGAATTCATCTAATCAACCTATGCTTGGTCTTTTTTTTTGGACAGAAGGTACCGCAGAGCGGCATGGTAAGAGAAAACTATGACTTTGTACCCTAACAGATAAGAACGAAATTTATATAAGGCATAGACAACAGCTAGTAACTTTTTTTCAATGGTGGTGTAGTTCATTTGAGCATCATCAAGAGTTTTACTAGCATAATAGATAACTCGAGGAGATTTGTCTATCCTTTGACCCAAAACAGCCCCTATAGCGTAGTCAGACGTATCACAGATAATCTCAAATGGATAGGACCAATTTGGGGGCTGCATAATAGGAGCAGTGCTCAAGAGAGAGCGCAGTGTGGTAAAGGCTTTCAGACAAGCCTCATCAAAGACAAAGGGAACATCCTTGGCAAGAAGATTGCACAAGGGCCTAGAGATTTTACTGAAGTCTTTGATAAATCGCCGGTAAAAACTGACATGTCCAAGGAAGGACCTAATCTGTTTGACGGTGGTAGGAGGTGGCAACTTAGCAATTAAATCGACTTTCGCACGATCGACCTCAATACCACGACTATAAACTACGTGTCCTAAGACAATACCCTCACGAACCATAAAATGGCTATTTTCCCAACTCAGGACCAAATTGGTTTCACAACAACGCTTTAAGACCTTAGAGAGATTAGAGAGGTAAGAATCGAAAGACGAACCAAAAACCGAAAAATCAACCATAAAAACCTCTAGAAAATCTCCAATCATGTCAGAGAAAATGGCTGTCAGGCATCTTTGGAATGTGCTAGGAGCATTGCATAGGCCGTATGACATGTGCCCATAGGCCAAAGTGCTAAAAGGGCAAGTAAAGGTGGTCTTTTCTTGGTCCTCGGGGTACACTGCAATTTGGTTATATCCAGAATAACCATCTAAAAAGCAATAAAAGCTCTACCCGCAAGTTTTTCTAGAATTTGGTCAATGAAAGGAAGTGGAAAGTGATCTTTCCTAGTCCTAGCATTAAGCTTCCTATAGTCGATGCATACTCGCCACCTAGTGGTAGCTCGAGTAGGGACTAGAATACCCTCAT
This sequence comes from Hamamelis virginiana, assembly GCA_017140935.1. NCBI lineage: Eukaryota > Viridiplantae > Streptophyta > Magnoliopsida > Saxifragales > Hamamelidaceae > Hamamelis > Hamamelis virginiana. The sequence goes on along the minus strand of JAESVK010027571.1, from coordinate 12,872 downwards.
CATTAGCAACTACGGTAAGACTGGACTTTTTAGGCACAACTTGAGTAGGAGCTACCCAAGCACTATCAGAGATGGGGTAGATAATATCCGTATCCAACAACTTCACAACCTCCTTCATAACCACTTCCTTCATATTGGGATTGAGCTTTGGCTGCATTTCCCGTGAAGGCATAGCTCCCTCCTCAAGATGGATTCGGTGCATGCAAATAGATGGATCTATACCCTTAAGATCGGCAACCGACCACCCTATGGCTTGCTTATGCTCATCCAGAACTTTCATGAGCTTACACTCCTGCTCTACACTCAAATAAGAAGCAATGATAACCGGAAGAGAGTCATTGGAACCTAAAAACATATACTTAAGATTAGCCGGTAAAGGCTTCAACTCAAGTTTCGGGGCAACCTCTAGAGATGTAGGCATGGAGGTACTAGACAATTGAGGCAAGGCCTCGACTTTAGGCTTCCAATGTAGGTTGCGTAATGCAGGAGTGGACTCGAGAATCTGATTCACCTCTAGAATAGACTGGTCAATATTAAAATCTTCATAATTAAAATGCGCCAGACATGACTCTAAAGGATCCTGGGACAAGATAAAAGGCAAAGCCTCCTCGACTACATGATCAATGACATCTACCAACGAGCACTCCTCAAAGTGATGAGGGTACGTTACAGCATGATACACTTGAAGCTTAGCAATCATATTACCAAATGAAACTTCCATGATACCCGACCGATAATGTAGGACTGCATTTGCAGTCACAAGAAGAGGTCTACCTATGATCACTGGAATTTGGGGTCTAGCGGTATTCACAGGCTCCATATCAAGAACAATAAAATCGGCCGGAAAAACTAACGACTCGATCTTAACTAAGACATCCTGTAAAATACCTCTAGGAACTTTGGTAGACCTATCGGCAAACTGTAAGACAGTGGGTGTAGGCTTGAGCTCACCAAGCTCCATCTTCTCATACACAGAGTATGGAAGGATATTCACACTTGCCCCATAATCGATCAAGGCCCGGTCTACATAATGACTCCCTAAGAAGCATGGAATGGTAGGTGTACCCGGATCTTTACGTTTTATAGGGACGTGGTACTGAACCACGGCACTAGCATCATCCGAAAGGACCGCTGATTTGGCAAAATGCACGCGCTCTTTGCGTTGCTAAGTACATAGGTCCTTCAAGAATTTAGCGTATAAGGGAATCTGTTTAATGGCATCTAAGAGTGGCAGGTTAATGTGAACTTGCTTAAACACCTCTAACATCTCACTCAAAGACGCGTCCTTCTTTTTCCCTCTCACTAGCGCAACCAACGCCGATGGAAACCGAGCCTTTGGCACATAGGATGCCACTGGGTTATCAGAATTGGAGGGAAAGTTATCCCTCATAGGCGCACCCATTACGCTCTTCCGTTTCTCATTCTCACTCTTTTTCTTCTCACTCACTTCCCCAGCTTTAGGAACTCTAGATGCACTCTCATCCCCATTTACTTTCTCCCCAACCCTATTATCAACAACTTTACCACTCCGCAAAGTGGTGACAGCTTTTACCTCCTCATGATAGTGAGAGTCCTGTGAAGACGAACTCTCGGCCAAATGCACGCCTTTGGGGTTATTGATGGGTTGACTCGGAAGTCTTCCCTCCTCTCGACGACTCAGAGTGGCCGCGATTTGCCCCACTTGGGTCTCTAATTTAGCAATAGCTTGTGAATGAGTGCTCAAGAGTTGGCTATTAGCTTCTATGTTTTTCAGAGCTTTAAGGACTTGCTCTTTGAAAGCACTATTCTTTTGGCTTTGAGGTGGGTGAGATTGGTTGACGTTTTGGATTTGGGATTGAGACTGAAGATGAGGTGGTCTATAAGGTGGTGCAGCATTAGGATTACTCCCTTGGAAATTAGACCTAGGGGACTGCTGATAAGAGTGACTCGACCCTTGGAACTGGTTTCCTGTCCCTTGGGAAGGTTGAGACCACCGCAAGTTAGGGTGACTCTTCCATCCCGGATTGTAGGTATTTGAATAAGGGTCACTCCTTGGGTTAGAGAACCCTTGAGTTGCATTGACTTGTTCCTGGACAAACTAGGGATACTGGGGAGCCATAGGACACGACAGAGTGTCATGACTAACATCTGCATAGATATCACACACCGCACTCACTAGAGTCACAGATGAAGGAAGAATCCTAGGTAGTTGACCTTGAGCAGCAAGCAGATGATCCATTTTCACAGACAATGCCGCCACTTGTTGGTTTATCACTGTGGTACTCTCTACCTCATACACACCCTTCCTAGAATTAGAGGTCGAAGATGAACCTCTATCATTTTGATTCATCGAGGCCATAATGACAGAATCCTCACTGAGAATTTCAAATAAGTCTCATGCCTCCTCAGCACTCTTCCTCAAAATCGTACCTCCACTATCAGAATTCACTAGACTTTTATCCTTAGCACATAAACCCTGGAAGAACGACTGGACAACTTGCCAATCAGGAATACCATGATGGGGACACAATCGAAGGAGTTCCTTCATTTTCTCCCATGACTCATGAAACGACTCGCCCTCTCTCTGAACGAAATGGGTAATAGCATACCTCATTTGAGTAGTACGACCAATAGAGTAGAACCTAGCCAGAAATAATGTCTGAAGGTCAGACCAAGTGGTGACAGGCTCTGTGGTCCTAAGGGTGTTAATCCAGGTCTTGGCTTTATCTCACAGAGAATACGAGAACAGAAGGAGTTTGATGGCATCAGCAGTGAGGCCCTGAATTCTAATGGTGGAACAGATCCCTAAAAACTTAGTAAGATGATCGTATGGATTCTCCCTATCCAACCCATGGAAGGTCGGTAACATCTGAAGTGTGGCATGTCGAATCTCATACTGGACGTTTTCAATATTAGGAATTTGAATGCAGGAAGGTGGAGTGAATGCACCAGGCATAAAGTGATCTCTAAGCATCCTAGGTGCTGGCTGGACTTGCTGTGGAACTACAACAGGTCGAGGTGGATCTTAACCTTGGTTTTTCATTGGATTATCAAACTATGACCCTAGATCGGGTCGACTAGCTCGAAGAGACCGTAAGGTACTTTCTAACTCTAGGTCAAGCGGTTGTAGGTCACTGGACAAAGACCTTCTACCGTGCATGCAAATAACCCCCCAGATGAATGGAATACAGTGAGTGAATGCAATATAATATGAAAATAAAACTGAGATGAGAAGATACTCCCCTCGGTCCCGATCTCTAATCTTTACGCGGTCCTATCCAAAACTTTGGCACCTGGGCAAAATTTTTATTTTTTTAGCAATTTGGCCTTTGAGCCTTAGCGCGCAAAATCCTCAGCGAACCTGTAAGTCAACAACCTGAACCGAGAAAAAGGGAAGATAAGTAGAAACAAGAAAATAAAATCCTAAACTACAACTAAAACAAGATTCATCGTAAATTCTATAACCGTGCATTAGTCCCCGGCAACGGCGCCAAAATTTGATCAGCCTAAACAAGGGAGGTTATTTCCTTGTTCGTGATCAATATTTAAATTTATAAAAGTACTTGTGCTTAAAACCTCAATTCGTTGGAAAAAGTGATTTGTGCACGGGTGTCGAACCACAGGGACTAATGGCTGAGTTATGAGAAATTATTACGAATCCGATTTTAGTTAACAAACAATTTTTTGATTTGAGAGTTGGTTGTTTATAAAAACTACGAAAGTAAAACTGATGATTAATTCAAATTAAAGGAAAACCTCGGGTTTCGAATCCACTTTAGCTAGGGAATTATTATGCATATCATTAACGTAAAGGTTTCGCAATCGTTTATGATCAGTGATGATCTAAACTACAAGATTAAACCATCAAATATATTATACTCTCGTTCACGTAGTAAACTCATTCAAACAAGGCATAACCTGTCAAGCGAAGCATGCACAGGTTATCCTAGTTAGGCATGAATAGACTATATGAACCTAAGTATATCCAATCGATACTATTGCACAACTAATATGACTGAAATCACAGAAAACCTTCATATTCAAATATATAAGATCATTGAAGAATGGATTGCATAGAATGACAATCTCTCAAAGTTGTACAATTATCATAAACCTACTACAAAACCTTAAACCTTAATTAAAACATAATAAAACCACAAACCAAGCTTCATCTACACCCAAGGAGAGGAGTCTAGCTGCTCATGATCGGGGCTGAATCACCGGAGGTCTTCGTTCCTTCCATATGCAGCATAAATCCCAGTCGAACGGTATGAGAGAGATGAGAGAGAGATGAAAGAGAGAGAACAACTGTAGTAGGGGCTAGGGCAATGATAGATATCTCAACAACTCAGAAAAGATAGCTTATATACTTCCAAACAAACCTACTAAAATAAAACTCTCCATAAATAACTCAAAAAGACAATAAAAAATCGCAGGCACGACTCCCAAGAAGAGGCCCTATCGATAGGCAAGGCATGCCCTATCGATAGGGGAAAAAAATGGAAATCATGTTCACTGCCTATCGATAGGCTGGCTACTCTGGCTATCGATAGGCAACCCCTATCGATAGACCATCAATAGGCCAGCTATCGATCAATCTCATTTTGCTCTGTTTGCTTTGTTTGCCCTTCCAGAAGATGCCCAAGTGCTTCTTTGCATCCTTTTGAGTGTTTTTCCTTCCCTTTAACTCTACTTGTAGCTTCGTTCGGGAGCGTTTGCAGAAAACCCACCTCGAAAATGCTTGAATTGCTGCTTTTATGAAGAATTCCTACAAAACACAGGGAAAAACAATAAGTTCATGGTTTATGACTATCTAATAACAAAGTTAAAGTAACATCTGACAATAATAAGTCGAAAAGACTCAATAAGTGCATTGATTGCAGAGCAATCAGACATTGAGCAATTCTATGTCCCGGCTTTTTGCAATGGTAGCAATTTTCGTTGTTGCTGGAGCTTCCACCTTGATTGGGCTTCCCAATAGCTCTTTTTCTTCTCAAGAATTTTTGAAATTTTCTTGTGATGAGTGTCATGTCTTGATCATCATTTTCATTGAATTCATCATCACTATCATCATGAGAGGTGGATTTGAGAGCAAGGTTCTTCTTTGGCTTTTCATCCTCTTGTCTATTCAAGGTAGTCTCATGAGTCAATAGAGAGCCAAAAAGATCGTCTATATCAAGTGTATCCAAATCTTTGGATTCTTGAATAGCCGTAACTTTTGATTCCCATGGAAGAACTACAAGAATTTTTGAAATAACATCCCAAATTGTAATTGTTCTACCAAGAGCTTTCATTTCATTAATAATGTGAGTAAAACGAGTAAACATAGAACTAACACTTTCATTTTTTTTTCATTTTAAACAATTCATAATCTCTTATAACCATGATGAGGTTAGAATGTTTTACCTGTTTTGTGCCTTCATACGTTACCTCAAGCTTTTTCCACATTTCTTGAGCGGTATCCCATCCGGAAATTCGGTTGTATTCGGCATCGCTTACTGCACAATAGAGTACATTCTTTGCTCTTGAATTGACTTGAAGTGGTTTTATGTCATTTTCACTCCATTCATCCATGTCTTTAGGTACTTGAGTTCCATGTTCACTAGTTTTGTAGATGACTTTATTTCCTTTCATAATAACTCTCCAAACAGCCATGTCATAAGATTCAATCCAAATTTGCATTCTATTTTTCCAACTCTTATAATTTTCAATATTGAAATAAGGAGGTCGGTCAATGGAATGGCCTTGTGAAAAGCTCGATTCCCTAATGTTTGCCATTGATCTTTAGCTCAAGAAAACAATCAACTATTGAGCAGTTGCTTTGATATCAATTATTGTCTCAAATAAATAACCCTAGAGAGGGGTGAATAGGGTTTTTGGCAAACTTTTGTAAATATTACCAAATAAAATTAGGTTCAATTAATTTCAATACAAGCAAATATATATAAGCAATTAATTGAAACAAGAGTGAGGGAGAGAGATCAAACACATTATTTTAACGAGGTTTGGACTCCGCCTATTCCTTGCCTTCAGCACTCAGCCCAAGGATTCCCACAATCCACTAAGGATTAACTCCTTCAAGGTGGCACTACAACAAAATTAGCCTTTTGCGACACTTTTTTAACGGCATTTTTTAAAAAAACGCCTTGAAAAATCATATTTAAGGCGTTTTTTTTAAAAACGCCTTTGACACTATGTTTGGATTGAGAGAGTTGGAGAGAAGAGAAGAGAAGAGGAGAGAAACTTTTTAAGTTTCTCTCGTTTGGATTGAGAGAGTTGGAGAGAAAGGGGAGGAGGGGGAGAGAAAGGGGGGAGAAAGAGGGGAGAAAGAGGGCCCTTTTTTGTTCTCTCCAAATTGGGGAGAATTGGAGAGAAGAGAAGGGAAAGGAAATTTAAGAGGTGTGTTTTTACCTTTTTGCCCATGCCAGTTTAAGAGGTGCTTTTATTTTGTTTTTATGTAAGTGAGGGCAAAATTGTAATTTACACATTAAAACCTTCTCTTCTCTTCTCTTATGAAGGCTATCCAAACAGGACGGAGAGAGAGTCATTTAACTTTCTCCCCTCTCTATCCAAACAAGGTGGAGAGAAAGTCATTTAACTTTCTCTTCTCTTCTCTTCTCTTCTCTTAATGAGTTTCTCTTCTCTTCTCTCCAACTCTCTCAATCCAAACATAGCCTGAAAGTTTGATATAGGGCTTTTTTGAGGCATTTTTACTAAAAACGCCGCAAAAATATGTTTTAAACGGCGTTTTTAAAACGCTGCACAGATTAAGGCTATAGAAGGCGTTTATAAAACGCCTCAGAAGGGTGTTTTGAGGGCGTTTTTATAAAAACGCCCCAAAAAGTTTGCCCAAATTCATTTCCCTCGCGCGCTCTGCCCGACCCTAGCCTCTTCTCTCCATTTCCCTCTTTCCATTTCATTTCCCTCCCTCTGCTTCTCTCCATTTGCCGCGAAGACCAGTGCATCAAAACCTAGTTTCGTGCTTCCAATCACCGCCGATCATCGTAAACCATCGATTATTTCATTGCCGCGAACTTTCCCTCGCCACTGCTTTTCTCTTAAGTCCGAGCCCTAATTCTTCTCTTCTTTCACTCCATCTCCGGTGAGTATATTCATCCGTTTTTTATTTTTTATATACTGTTCTTAGGGTTTTTTTCTTCCTCCTCAACCAGTCATCCCGCGACTGCTCACCATCTGACAATCCTCTTTGGCGAGGATTTCGACCATCCTCCATCTCCGGTGAGTCTATTCATCCGTTTTTCCTTTTTTATTTTTATTTTTATTTTCTGTTCTTAGGGTTTTTTTTTTCTACATTTTTTCCTCCTCTTCAATCTTCGTTAATCTCTGTGTGATGTGTGTGGGCTTGAGAGAGTGGGATCAATTTATGATATATTTTTTAAGGCTACATGGGTTGATTGATTTTGTGAAATAGTAATTTTTTGTGAAATCTGATTTTTTTAAGACCCCCCTTCTATCTCTTTCTCCCTTCCTCGAGCTCTCTCACGCCTCGCACAGCACTGCACCACTGCTCTCACTCAGCCATCTTCCCGATTTATTCAAATATGTTCAGATCTACTCTCTCTTGTTTGTTCAAATCTGGCTAAACATGGCTAGATCTATCGCTTGATCTGTGGCCTGTGATATGTGAAAAAATTTGATTTGGGTGTAATTTGTTTTCTACATATGCAAGATGATTGGTTATAATTTGTCATGTTCTATAAAAACAGGATGATTGGCTCTACAGAGTGCGAATTCGGATTGGAGACTCCAATTATTCTATGTGTTGTCTGATTTCTATTTTGTCTTCTAGATTTTTTCCCCTTGCTTTGTTTGTATCATTTGATTTAAAACTTCCAAAGACTAGCTAACATATTCATATTCAGTTTTCATAATGTGAAATATAAATTGCACTTTACGTGAATTTGATATATAATTAGTTTGATTTGTTTGTATCACATTCAGCTTTCCTCAGTTTGCTGCTGCGATCTTTTTGCTCAGTGGGTGATAATGCAGCCTTTCTGCTCTCTACTTTTTCACCAGAGACCATTGTAGTTGAGATAATTAGGTCAGGAGTAATTTCTATATCCATCTCTTCCATTAAATTCAATTTAGCATTGCCTTATGCTTGCTCCATTCTATTTAAGTTTGGATTTTTATTCCACTCTCTAATTTTCATATGATTGATTTATTATTGAGAAGTGCAAGCGAGCAGGTAAAGGGCAACAAATTCCGCTAGATTACCCTTTTAGAAGAAACCCCTGAAATGGTTGAGATAACTTGGTAAGGAGGAATTTCTGCATCCATCTCTTTTGTTAAATTCAATTTAACATATAAAAACAGAACAATTGTTCTGTTAACAGAATTTAATTTAGTTTATAAGAAATGTGTTTTCAATATATGTTTTTTTATCACATATATACTGTATGTATATATGATATGTTTAATGGTTTGTCAATCAAATTACCTGCTATATTGCGAAATAAGGTGGTGGTGGTGGATGTCAAGGCAGTATACAAACAAGGTTTGGGAACTGCAATCTCTCGTGTTTCACTAATATTTGATATCTATATTTCCTTTATACATTTGTTTATCTTCAATGAATTCTGAGAAGCTTATGAATAGTATGATCATTATTATAAAATGGATGATTTCATCAAAGCAAGCTGATTTTGTCATATCTTATAATTTACGACACAGGAACCATGACATAGTGAATTCTAGTCTTTTTTTATTCTGACATTGTGATATTTCATTAGTCACAGAGACCATTGTAGGGACCATTAATTAAGGCAGAACCAAACTCATGCTGCTTACATTGGGAGGTTGGAGATCAGACATGAAAACTTGCACCATATGCATGAATTTTTTATTTATCTCATATTAGATGTTTAGAGCTCACATATTTGTGCAATTTAAAATTATTTGGAATTTTTTTCAGCCCCTCATGTTCCTTGGAGTGGCATTTCTGTTCTTTTCTACTTTGACATAAAGTTTGGACTCTTTACATTCTTCTTCATTTGAATTGCAGGTCTCGAGGGAATTTTGGAAAATTTGTTGTTTCAGAAAGCCCTAGCACAAGCAAATGATGCAAAATTAGAAGGCAATAAACTATTTGGGGAGGGTCTGTATGAGGAGGCATTATCACAGTATGAGCTCGCTTTACAAGTTGCACCGGAGATGCCCACATCTGTGGAAATACGTTCCATATGCTATTCAAATCGTGCTATATGTTTCTTAAAGCTGGTATGTTTTTATTGATATGGATACTTTTGATAGATAAATGTTTGACACAGGTTTTTTCCCCCATTTTCTTGAATTGAGATGAAATTTTGGATTTCCTAATTAAATCTTGATATGTAGTACATCTCTATCTGTTGATGAGTAGTATACCAGGCACAAACGGAATTGTATATCTAGCCAGGTAAACTAGGATGCTTGAATTGATTTTGTCTGCCGATTATTGCCAGCTAACTAGTAGTAATTTACAGTTAGTTTTCTCTTTTTCCTATTAAATCTAATTAGTTTTCTTGTATGTCCTTTTTGCAGTGTCTTGTTCCTCTGCCTTAAACTTTTTCATATTGTTAATTTCAATATTATGTATATTAACTCATAAAAATCTGAATAGATAGATAAATAAATAAAGAGTTCTTAGAATTATTTATTAGAGCTCTTCTAAAATACGTGGGATGAGGATTGTTTTATTGATTTGAGTATTTTAACTATCTAAGCAAAATTTTGTGTATAGATTTCAGTTTAAGAATTTAGTAATGCAAGCAATAGTGGGAAAGTTGAGTAAATAATAAAAGAAGTCCTAGTAGGAATTTACCCTTATTATTCAAGGGACAAAATGCTCACATAATTTTTTTTATGAGTGAAAAACCAACATACTTATCAATTGAGCTAATTGACATCTAGTCATGTAATCACAATATGCACATGATGTAATTTTGTAACGTAATCTAAAATTTTATGCATAAATAGATACTACCTTGGGCTGGGCCAAGCTAACAGATTGTTTTAGCTTTAATCTGAGGTTTGAAATCTAAGTCCAACCTTATGTAAGCTTAAATTAGACATTGCGGAGCTCAATTTGCACCCATACTCAGTCCCCTAAAGTTGTTTACCAATCTTTTTCCTTTTGTGGTTCGAGAGCATAGGTCATCAATGTAGTGGTTTATTCTTATGGAGATCTTTCTTTCAATTTATGTGAACTGATTAGCACTTTGAGCCCCTTCTTTATTTCAATTTTTTCTTTCTAGTAAATTATTGCTTAACATTCGAAAATGAAGTCTACTATCATATCTGTCTATGTTGTGATTGTAGCACTGTACTTTTATTACTCCATTGTTTGGTCTGTCTGATTTGCTCTTTGGTGCACTTAATATTTTTTTTTTATCCGAGATACTTTATAAAGCTTTTTCGTGTGGTTCCCAATTTATCTCAGGGAAAATATGAGGATGCAATCAAGGAATGCACAAAAGCATTAGAACTGAATCCTACATATATGAAAGCTTTGATTAGAAGAGGAGAGGCACACGAAAAGCTTGAACACTTTGAGGAGGCCATTGTTGGTGAGTTTTAATAATTATGAAATCATTAGATTATAATTTGAGATTATTGCTTCTTGTTAGTTTCCTTTGATATTTACCTTGAATTTGTAGTTTCATGAATTTGTAGTTTTAATAATAATGGCATCGTTCGCAGCATCCCATAGTTTTTCCTTGCAATTTTTTTTTTCCTTCTCCTGCCCTTCCAAATTTCATAATTTTTTTTCTCTTGCAGATATGAAAAAAATCTTAGAATTGGATCCTTCGAATGACCAAGCTAAGAGAGCCATTCTTCGCTTGGAGCCACTGGCTGCAGAAAAGCGAGAAAAGATGAAAGAAGAGATGATTGGTAAGCTCAGAAAATGAATTTCTTGTATATTTTATTGCTCTTTTCTTCAATTCACATTTTTTTTAGGGTTAGAATCTTCCAATTTCTCCTGATTGGGTATTGATCAAAATTTCTATGCAACCATTCTTTGCAGTGTTGTCATGAAAATATGAAATGTGAGCATGTCCCTTTCAATGAGCCACAACATTCTGGATGTTATGGTGTTTCCCAGTTTTGGTCACTGTTTCCCCCATCCCCCATATCTTTTGGAGCAATCCTGACCAAAGGACCTGGAATGTTGCAAAAACAGACGGAACTCTGCCGGATTTTCATCTCAAAATGAAACAATATATTATTTAATATTAAAAGGATTCATGTGATTGTTGGTTGAATTGCTTATTATTAGGAGTGGTAAAATGTGTCATTTGATTATTCTTGTTATCATATATACTATTATTATAGAAGTATTAAAAATATAGAGTTACTATAATTTGTGAAATATGTGTATTTTAAGTTAATAATTTTTTGTAACAATTATATTGTTTTTGTAGTTTGAAGATTATCAAATTGGAGCTACAAGAAATGAAGGATGGATGAAGTTAATCTTTTTTTTTTTTTTTTTGGTGGGTTTATTTTGGAAAGGAATGAATGTGGGAGAAATATGTACTTTTAAGAACTATATACAAATAGTTCTTTTTAGTGTTTGGAACTTTCAAATTCATGGAATGTAAAGAATTTGATTTTGATAATTTATTTTAATGGAATGTGCATTTTTCTTCATGTTAGCGGTAACTTTTATATGATGCATATGAAGATTATTTCAAACAAGCCAAAAAAAATTAAAAAAATAAAAAAATATATATTAAAGGCGTTTTTTAAACGCCGCAAAAAACTTTTAAAGGCGTTTAAAAAACGCCGCGAAAACACTTTTAAAGGCGTTTTTTAAACGCCGCGAAAAACTTTTAAAGGCGCTTTTTAAACGCCGCGAAAACACTTTTAAAGGCGCTTTTTAAACGCCGCAGAAGGTAGTATTAAAGGCATTTTATAAACGCCTCGAAAGACCAAAACTTATTAGGGCGGTGCGCCAGAAGGCGTTTTATGCGGCGCTTTTAAAACGCCTCGAAAGGCTATAGAAGGCGGTTTTAAAACGCCTCAAAAGGTCTTTTTTCTTGTAGTGTGGAGAAATCTTTACACAGGCTTCTTTATCCCAAGTCAAAGACTCTCACCTAAGTTCAGAAAGAACTTACTCAAGAGCTCACAAAGAACTCACAATGGTGTCTCACAAAGAACATACCCAAGTGCTCACAAAGAACACTCAATACAATCACAAGAGTTGGTTGTGTACAATAAATGCTTCAACAAGCTGATTTACACAATAATAAAGCTCAACTAATAGCCTCTCAAATGATTAACTAGTATAGCTTAAGTATTTAGAAGAGAAAGCTTTGAGTGATGAACGCTTGCAATGAATGATATTAACTAGAGTTGGATTGATTGCAATAAATGAGAAGCAAACCTCTTTATATATCCATTTAGGTCTGAAATGGCCGTTTAAAATAAACTTGAACCTCATTGGAGGAGAGGAGAAGAGTAGGCCTCAATTAATGCTTCGTTTGCCAAAATAAAAAAGAGCCGTTTTGTATTTGCAGAGTCATTAGTCGACTAGACAAAAGTGATTAGTTGACTAGTCAGTCAAAATTTCAAAGCTTTTGAGTTCCCGAGCTCGGTTAGTCGACTAGGCAAGAATTATTAGTCAACTAGCAAAGGTAAAAATAGTTTGGGAAAAATTTCCAGGCACGATTAGTTGACTAGACAATGGGATTAGTCGACTAGCTCTTCTGCATTTCCAAACTTTGGCTACTGGAGTGCTTTTAGTCGACTAGACTAAAGGATTAGTCGACTAGAAGACTCATTAGTCGACTAAAAGACTCATTAGTCGACTACTCTATATGTATAGTCGACTAGACTTGAAATTTCCAATGTTCTAGCTACTGGACCATGATTAGTTGACTAGACTA